>RJWJ010010807.1:0-46021 GCA_004363605.1 Indri indri | reverse complement strand
TCACATACAATGATTGGTTCTTATATATGCACATGACTCAAGCTGTCCAATCAAAGCCCTTCCTGGGACTTTTGCTGAAGTTGTCTAGGAAGAAGGAGCCTATCTGAAACCATGAGCATTAAAAATCTGTGTATAGCTGAAGTTTCTGATGATGATCTTTTCTGCCATCTGGAAAAGCAAACCTATAAAACAGAAATGGCAGGGGTGGAAAAGGAATGACGAGGAGAGGAAAGGAAGTCCAATGTCCTCCTGTATTTTTCTGATTCATGAACATTGATGGTCTTTTTGACAAAAAGCTAGTTTTTGCGAGTTTTTATTACAAGTAAAAGGGTCCCATCCGTAAAAATCAGGTAAAAACTCTAGTACTAGCTAAAGAAGAATTTTCATGGCAAATGAATGTGCTGATGCAGAAGCAGACTGACATTCCCATGGTTGTCAGGTTTTCCAGGGTCATACCTATTTAATTTTGTGTTCAGTGGCATAGAACTTTGAGACAGCTGGCAGGATGAGGGTGTGGCAGGATTTGAGACAGCCCATAGCAATGGAACTGGGATCTGTAAGCCTGGGAACTACCTAGCCTGCATACTAGACCTAAGGTCTCCTCTTCACTAACCACCCACTTGAAGAAAGTGAGATCCTCAGCCCATACCTGAGACACCAACCCTCTAAGCACACCACTGTCCTGCAGAACCTACAAAACCAGCATGAGAAGAGTCAGTGAGAGAGAACAATGACAATACTCAATACTCAACTTTCTTTAGGTGTGAACATAAGGGAAAGGATAGAGCCACTTACAAAACTCTACTCTTTAAAAGAAGCACCTTCTAGGAGGAGGGTTATTAGCTATAACCATAAGAGTAATCTTAATGTCCCAAAAACATGTCTAATGAAACTTCTCTAAAATAAAATGGGTCATCCTCTGTTACAAACGTGACCCCTCTCCAACTCCACCTTGTATTTACAAATATTGACATGGGTAGACTATAATCCTTTTATTGCCAGTAATTGAACGATCTTTGGAGGAAAACACCTTTCGTAAAGGTGGAAGTAGAAGATGATGCATCTCCTACCCCTCACTCCCTGCTCCAAGGTCACAAGGGCTGGGGTGTCAATAAGAATGAAGGGTTCAGAGATGAAGGAACAACTACACTGCCTGCAATGGGAGAAAGTTTGGGGGAGTGATTTGTGTCTCCAGAACAGGATTGAAGTGGATGAGAAAACAAAAGAGAATGAAAGTATAGAGTGCAGAGAGAAGCCATGCATTGATGTAACCAAATGCAACAGGGGTAGTGGGGGATGGGGGTGTGAGGCAGTTGAGGGAACAGAGGAAGACCAAGGGGATTTTTGAGCACAGGATTTTTTGGAGCTTTCTTTCATGGTAACCAAGGTGACCACAAGATCTTCAGCAAAGTCTACAATGTTCATGAATGTTCCTCTGTGTGTTTTGCAGGAAGAAGTGAAGGGAACAGTTTCACATCTGGATAAATTGTGTAAAATCCCACAGCATTACAGAAGAAAGTGTGTAGACACAGGAAATCATGAGAACATAAACTTCATGAAATCTCAAAAATATTGGGGAAGACTTTAGACTCCCACAAGTGAGGGATGTGGACTCAAGACATTCTTTTCTGGCTCTCAGGAGCCAGGAGACCTCACCTGATAAAAGGTTATCCTGTTCTGTAAATGATGCCATCATCCTTTGTCATGCTCGAGGCATCCTCAATTTCTCTCTCTCCCTCACCATTCACATTCTGCCAGTTTATCTTCTTCCACTTGTTTTCTAAATGCTTCTCCTTTTCCTTCCCTCAAGCTCTTTCTTCTCAAAATACTCCCTTTCTTACAGTCTCCATCTTTGTTTGGCTCTACTATCTACCCAGCCCCCAAACAGGGTAATATCACTGAGTGATTCCTATATCCCTCTCTTCCTGTATCCCCTGATCACCATGTTGTCTCTCTTCTACCACCTAAATGGTAGTCCTACTTTATCTCCACTTCTATCGTGCTAGTCCAAGCTTATACCATCTCTGACCTAGAAAGTGCCTTCTCCCAGTCTTCTCCATTCTCTCTAGAGTGCCATCAAAATGATCTTTCTGACGTACATATTTTATCTTAACACACAATTACTTAAAACCCATCAATGGCATCCTATTTCTTTTATCATAAGGCTCAGTCTTAGTATGTCCTACAGCCTCAGCATCTGCTATCCCCCACTAGCCATACTAACCATTTTTAATTCCCAGTTCATACTCCTTCATATTTTGTATGTGTGACTACTTTGGCTGCCCCTCCTACCTTGCAGATACTAATAATTCGTAATCACCTTGCGGGAACTACCTCCTATGTGAAGTTTCCCTAAATACAGCTTGGCAATTCTTCTATGCAATTGCATCACTCCATGTTGACCTTCATTATAATCATCATAATTATAAGGGATATAATTCCATTCACACCAATTTCTCCCACTAGTCTATGAGTACTTTGAAGGCAAGAAAGGTGTCAACTCTAAGTTTCCATCTTGTACACAAAAATGAAGGTAAAATCTACCTCAAAAGGCTATTGTGAGAACCAAGAGAAATCATGATTGTTTAGTATACTTGGCCAATGCCTAGAATAACATTATTTTTAAAAATAAATATGATTTCCCTTCTGTTTCATAGACTCCTACACCCCCCCTACCCAAACACATCCAGAACTTAGCCTAAGACCTAGAACTGAGCATATCCTTATTAAATATTCTTTGAATAATGACTAATATATTATTAGCTTTGACTAGTGCTTTATAATTTGAACAATGCTTTTACTCACATTAGCTTGTTTAATCATTAGTATAAACATATCCCATTTCTTCACCCACCATATCCAATCAACCTTTCTATACCTAATGATTTATTTATAATCTCTAGAAACCATACCTATTCTCTCTGTCTGTTCTGTCACAGATCTAGTCTCTCTCCTGGGAAAGAGTCATCTCTTAACTTAAAACTTGCCCCTCTTGGACTAGTGCCCTGCACAACAGCCAAGGTGTTTGGTAAAAAAAATGCACTACAATTGTTGCATCACACCCCTGCCTGAAAGCTTCACAGACTCCCCAGTGCTCTCTAGGTAAAGCCGAGACCCTTTAGCAGGGCTTACAAGGCCCTTGGTGACCTGGTCCTCGTATGCACCTCCAGCCATGTACCCTGCCACTGCCTCCCTTTCCTTCTATGATCAAATACCACCAAACCTTTTGGAACTTTCTACATATATCATACTGTTTCATGTCCCCTTGCTTTCTCCTATGCTTTGATCACCATCTACCTAATCCTTCCACCTTAGCTTGATGACACTAGTTTCCCTAGACACTCAGACTCAGCAAAGCATCCCTCTTCTGTATCCCTGTGGATTGTATCTTACATGATCCATACCAAATTATATTGAAACCATCCTTATATGCATCTGTGTCCCCAGTGCACTGTAACTCCTTAAGGAGAAAGAATTTTATTTTTACATAACCGCAGTACTAGGCAAAGAGCCTAGAAAGGGTAAATACTCAATGGAATGAAACAGAAGTGAATTCAGTGAGGCTGGCGATACTGTCATCAACCAGACTTCATAGAGGAAAAGACAGAGTGAACCAACCACAGACTTGGAGTCTGTAAGTGGTGGAACTGTGGTTGGAATCCAGGTTCTCTTATTTCTAAGTCGATGCTGTTTTAATATAGCAGGTGCCACTGAGAAACAGGGTATTTCAATATTCTCTTTATATGCTTGATTTCACTTTAATCATGAAATCACTTAACCAGTTTGCAATTAGTTTCCTTATCCATAACGCAGTGATAAAAACAGGAAGGCTAAATGGCAGCTGCCAAGATAAAGAGGAGAATTACATACACTCATGTTGGAGTTGTTCTAGAGTATTGTTGTTGTCATGCAGATAAATTAAAAATATCTGCCCATAGAAAAATCCATCCCAACTTATCAAAGTAAAAAATCATCCAAGTGCAAAAATTTCCCCCCAGCTAACTAGATATCTCATGACATCCTAGTCCTGTAAATGGCAAAACCTTTGAGAGGCTGCAAAAAGGAGAAGAACCCTTTGGTGTAACTGAGCAGAGGGTGACAAATGGATTCATCAGATGAAATTGCTAAAATGCCTACAGGTGTGAGAGATCTCATATGTTCAGTCTACTCATGGATCCATTTGGGGAAAAAAAATTAATTTCTCAGAGTGAAGGCAGCCTGCACCCACTCCAGGGATGACGAAAGAGCAAGAGGAGCCACCCATGCATAATTAGGTTACTTTCAACAGAGCTGCATTTGGAATAACTTCTCAAGGGTCTAGAAAGTGAGATAAGGAGGGAGGCTAGGGTGGCTCAGTGGGATGTCATAGCTGCCATGTAGGACAATGGACCCTCAGAAGTGCCTTATGCTGAGCTCTTGGAGATAATATGGGCAACTTGAGTGTAAAACCCTGGGTACTCCAGCGTGCTTTATCCATGCATCCACTGAACAGGATGATTCCATGTTGATGTTTATTTACTTTTCCACTTTTCCTCCCTGTTCTTTCCTAGTATACAATGTAGGTCACTGATCAGAAAATACCACTCAACTGTCAAGAGGGTTTCCAAGGACAGATAGTCTTTCCCTAGTTTCCTTGACATCCTTAAAAGTGACATGTGCCCCCTTCTTAATACTCTAGACCAAAAGTCAGAAGATTTTTTTCTGTCAAGGGCCAAATAGCAAATATCTTAGGCTTTGCAGGCCTGACTATCCTCACAACTACTCAACTCTGCTGCTGTAGAGACAAAGAGACATAGACAATAAGTAATGAATGGGCATGGCTGTGTCCTGACAAAACTTTGTTTACCAAGATAGGGAATAGGCCATATTGGTTCACAGGCCATGGTTTACTGACCCCAGATCAAGACCCCAGCAGGCCAGATGGAGGTGACATGACCTGTCGTCTGTGCCACTGTTCCTTTGATTCAATTCTCAGCTTCAAATTAGTTGCTTATTTTTATGTTTTCTGGCTCATTCATGAAAGTACGGGGGAAAAATGATAACACACTAACCGTCACGTCAAGTAAGATGATATAGGTGGAAACCCTTTGGAAAACCTCACAAGTGTAAGGCATTAGTATTAGCACAAGCAGATCCAACCAGGTTTAACTAGAGTTCATTCATTCACACTGTTCATAGCCCAAGCATTTTTTTAAGTGTGTGTCAGATGCCAGGTACTATGCAAGACCCTGCAGATATAAAGACAAATACAAGGCCCCTGCTCATAAAGAGCTTTTGGTCTAGTACAAAAAGCAAATGAGCCAAGGCAGTGCCACAAGCCCAACACTGTGGCCAGATAATGGTTTAGACTACTGCAGATGGACTTTTCTTTCTTGCTTCCGTTATCACACCCCCTCTCCCCCAGCTCCTCAAGCCCTTCTGCTCTTAAGACTAGTTAGCCCCAGAGACTAACGATCAGTACCCCAAGGAATGAGAGAACAAGGAAATCATTGCTCAGCTTCTCAAAGTCACAGTGATAGTCTTGAAAGCCAGGTTTCAAGTAGAAGAAAATACATGAGTTTGGTTATTTGTTTTCCTGTTATCAAGAACGAATGCTGGGAGGATTAACTATAGAGACTGAAGGATGAATATTTGACATAAGGGAAATTTCTGCTACAAAGGAAGAGGAAAGCCCTCTCAATGCTTGGGAGAGAAGTTCAAGGAAGATTCCCATCATTGGAATAGGCCCGGCACAGAGGGGTAAAGAGTGGTAGCCGTTATTTGAAGAAAGGAAGGCATGTATGAAGGGAGGAGAGGGAATGGGAGCAGCGGAGGAGAAAAGAAGGGGAAGGAGGAGGACGTGACGGAAAGTAGAGGAGAATAAACAAGAGGCTCTGCTTGGAATCATGAGTATGGTGTTGCAGGTGGTGCTAGACTAAGAGGCTGCCTTTGTGAACCCATAGATCTTACCTTAGGCCAGCATCTGAGTCTTATTTCTTGACAATACGTTATCATCATGTCCCCTTCAAGCATCAACTGATCTATCTCCCTGGCTGGATTTATGAGTCCTAATGAGAAGCGAACATAGTTTGGGATCTGGAACTAGACTTCACATTTTGGCAGCAATCTTCAGGGTGGGAAGGAAGGAAAATGCATTTGAGTTAGGGTGGAGTGCATGATTGCTGGATTACAACACTGAATATATATCTTCGGGTGACTTCCCAGCTGCAGACTCCTGGCTGCAATTAGAAACTTATATGTCTAGTCATTTTATCATTTTTATACATTTAGGAGCTCAAGTGTTTGCTCTAGCAGGCTACAGCTGGGTTGCTGTCAACTCCCAGCTGTTGTTTAGCTGAAACACCACAACTAAAATTGTGGGCCAATATGACCAGAAACTGAATTGGGGGCTGAGTGTAAAAGTTCAGGATTAGTTAATGATGCTTAGTTTTCTTATTGTTTGCTTCAGCCAGGTGAAACCTACTCATTTAGAAAAAAGCAAAGGAAGGGGACTTGAAACTCATCTGGACACCTTAGAATACCCTTTGTATGAAATAGACATGCCCTACACACCAGTGTTCTCCAATGATTATTCAGGCCATTCCATCAGACAGTCTCTGGTTTTCCCTGCTTTCTAAGATTTACCAGCTCAGAGACTGAATTCCAAATAAATAGATTTGGCTGCTGACAGAAAGGATAAATTCAATATTCAACATTGTGGGTAGCCTTGCTGGACCACTGAAAGAAAAATAATATTAATCATGCAGTTGGGTTCTTCATAGATGAGATTGAGAGGCTACCTAAATGCATTAGGCTTGCTATCTGGCATGGGTCTGGGCATCCTTGCCAACTGAGCTTTCATTTCCCTTGAGATTGAAGCCACTTTTCTTTAAAAAATCAGGGAGCCTTTTCACATGTTAGCTCATTTCATTACCAGGGGTATCTGGGTTTCTGAGAAGTGTCTTTATGAGATCCATATTCTGTATTGATCCAGATTCTGGTCAATTTCATAGCAAGGGTCGTGCAGCACATTTGACTCCTATGGGCTGAAATGAAATGAGTGTAAGCATCTAGGAGGTTACATAGAGAAGACTATATGGAAAGCTATGCAGGCAGGGGTGGCATTCAAGACTCAAACTGGGAACTAGGCCACTAGGTAAAGACATTGTCAAAGATCATCAGGAATTGGTATGCAGAGATCCAAGAATAAAAGTTCATAGGCAAAAGTAGGATAAATACATATAGATAGGCACAGCTGAGACCCAAGTGTCCAGACGCAGGGAGATATAAGGAGAGAGAGACAACATTTGGAACCCAAAAGACACATGGAGATTAAATGTAGTGACCAATATCTCACTCATGAGGTTCAGAAAATAAAATTATAATAAACAGTTTGCAATATAAAAAAAGGTAACCTCATAGCTGTCTTCAAGTTCTTTACTCATAACAACTACTACATTTATGTCTTGCATTTCTGCAGCAAACAGTGCTCACATGCTTGCTCTGGGAAACAGACTATGCCAGGTGCCTCAGTTCCAAAGCTGAATGACACAGATCTGACCATCCTGCCAGTGAGGCAAACATATATATGACCATAGTGCAATGTGGCAACAATTGTGGTCATGTGATTAACAAAGCACAGGTAAGAAATAGTGATTTTTGCCTAAGTAAGAGATTGGTGGGACAGGATAAGTAGGAAAGATTTTAGAAGAGAAGTAACTTATATCCTGGACCTAAAAGAATATGGAAGTAGAAGGGAGAAAGGAGCAAAAGTTACACTGGGCAAAAGAGATGACATCAGCAAAGGAATAGAGAGCTGAACTCCACAGCAGAGATCAGGAGTCATGAATAATAATAGGTGACCTTCTTGAGGACTTCTCATGTACCAGACACTGTGCTAAGGACTCTGCATACTGTGTCATTATTTAACATCTAGCACAAAATTCTCAGGCAGCCCTTATATAATATATAATCTCCAAATTAAAGATGATGAAACTAAGATATGTAGAGATTAAGCATCCTTACAAAGAATCATGTAACTAGTAAACGGAAGGACCTAAATTCCAACCCAGATATATGCAATGCCAATGCTCAGCCTTTTAGCTGCTATGCAGCTCTGTCTTCCTGAGGGTCTAATGTACAGGGTTGAAAAAGATGAGAAAAAGGGAATGAGAAGATAAGGTCAAGGTTTGCGAAGAGCTTTGAGTATGATTTAAGGTTTAAGCCTTTAGAACAGGATTGGCCAAGGGTGTTTCTACAAATCACCCACATCAGAATCACACAGGGTGGCTGGAGAAAGGGTTTGTATGCAGATTCCCAGGCCTCCCTCACATCTCCTGAATCCCCGCCCATGGGAAGAAATCTGGGAATTTATATTTAAACAAACAAGTGCTGGGGATCTGAGGGAAAGTTTGAGAAACAGTAGTTTTGTTCAGCACTTCCCCAATCTGAGGATATACAAAACCACCTAAGACCCTTCTTGAATATAGAGTTCTAGGATTCAGATTCTTTCAGTAGGTCTGGATTGGGCTCAGAAATATTTACATTAAACCTGTAGTTTTATGATCATTAAATAATGGAGTAATGAATTTACATATATGTTTTGTAATCAAAAGGAAATAACCTCTGGTGGAAAGACAGAATGGAAAACCAAAGGCAAAAAACCCAGTTGATTAGTAGATTCATATTATAATCTAAGCAAGAGATGGTAAAGACTTAAGCCAAGCAAGAGTGGAAACAGAAGAAGAGATATTAAATAGGCAAAATCACTAAGATCTGACAATTGATTAGATATAGGGATAGTGCATAAAAGTAGTTGAAAATGTCTCTAAGGTTTCCAGCTTAGATTCATGGATACAGGGTAATGCCATCAGGAGAAAGGAATTTATTCAATAGTGGCCACTTGACGTAAGGCATTTTACTAGTGTTATCCTATGTTTAACAAATGCTTATTTTGAATACAGGAGTACAAAGGTGAATAGCATGCAGTCCTCTTCCACAAAGAGTTTGCCACGTGAGGTGGGGAGAGGGCAGACAGATGGATAAACAGGTAAGACGGCTGTGTCCATGGTACAATGGAAGAGGAGACTGAGCCAGGCTGCAAGTTCAGAAGAACTTTCTGGAGGAAAAGATCTTTAATCTTGAGAGCTTGTTTGGAGGTTCTAGCAGGGGAGCACAGCTACTCTTATACCCTTGACCAAAGAACGGTCCTTCTCTATCATGGAAGGTCGTCCTCTTCAACCGAGTACACAGCTTCTGGATGGACACACATGGGGCAGTGAGGGAGGAAGGGGACACCCACCTAGCCAGCCAGATCAGCCAAGTCAACCCTAGCGATCAATGGGGTGACAGATGTCGCATCCAGATCACCCTCACATCCAGGACCTTTAATCTTATTCTGAGCTTCTTAAAGGTGGGGAAATCGGCTCTGCAAGCCTTCAAATTTGGGGTTAACAGTATCAGACTTACAGGTCCTGAACAGGACAATCTGGTTCCCAACATTCTCTTGGGGAAGACATTATTACCACTGCTTCACAGTTAAAGAAACAGAAATGGAGAAGCATGATGCTACTTAATGTCAGCTGAGTTACATAGCATGATTTCTGTCTCCAAAGGCCGTATTCTTTCAGGGAGAAAACAGATTTCTTTTGGGTATTGACTTAGACATGTTTGAGAGACAAGTCAAGGTGAAAACCCAGTTAGGTGTATCTATATAAGAGATAAAACCCAATCCTTATCCATAAAAATTAAGAAGTCAGGAGTTCTTCACTTGAGGTTAAAACTCCAGGTTGGTTAATGGTCTGTGGAAGTTCTGTGGATAAAAATGTGAATGTGCATTTCTCTGCAGTTAGACCAATGCTTTCATCAGATTCTCAAAGAGATCCATGATCCAAAAGAAATTAAGGACCACAGACAAGACACAGCAGTGTAAGAAATAATAATTCATATTTCTTATCCATATACTGTAATAGATTATGAAAAATGGCAGTTTGTGCAATCCTGCATGAAAGTGAACACCAAGCATTGCAGAAGAAAATCTCTGACTTTAGCAGGGTTACCAAAGGAGTATCAGATTATTCTGTTTGCCACCCAGAGACATACTCTTACCATTTGGATATAATCTGGAGGTTACATTTTCATACAAAATAGCAAGTTATAAACTATCTTTGGCAAGGCAGTAAGTATAGAAGAGGTAGATAAAACACAGAAGCAAGACTGCTACATAAGAATACCATGCACGTATAGTAGTAACATTCATCAAGTGTTGGGCAGATGGGAGGGGGAGGAGGGGATGGGTATAATCATACCTAATGGGTGTGGTCTGTGGGATGGATATGCTTGAAGCTCTGACTCAGGTGGGGCGAAGGCAATATATGTAACCTAAACATTTATACCCCCATAATATGCTGAAAGAAAAAAAAGAATGCAATGATAAATAAAAATAGAAAGATGATTCTGTAAAGAACGTGATGGAAATTTTACACAGCATATTGAAGGACAGAAAAAATTTTCCTTGGACACGAAATTAAGATGGAACTTTAAAATCAGATATTCTGAGCAACGAAGATTAAACAAGCAAGAATGATTACCCAAATTAGTTGAAAATGTATGTCTACTATAGTACCCAAAACAGCATGGTACTGGCACAAGGGACACAGACCAATGGAACAGAACTGAGAACCCAGATACAAAATCATCCTCATATAGCCATCTGATCTTTGACAAAGCAGACAAAAACACACATTGGGGAAAAGAATCCCTATTCAATAAGTGGTGCTGGGAAAGTTGGATAGCCACATGTTGAAAACTGAAACAGGATTTGCACCTCTCACCACTCACAAAAATCAACTCATGATGGATAACAGACTTAAACTTAAGGCATGAAACCATAAGAATTCTAGAAGAAAATTTTGGAAAAACTCTCATTGATATCAGCCTAGGCAACGAATTTATGAAGAAGACCCCAAAGGCAATCACAGCAACAACAAAAATAAATATATGGGACCTGATCAAATCAAAAAGCTTCTGCAGAGCCAAGGAAACAATATTTAGAGTGAATAGACAACCTACAGAATGGGAGAAAACGTTTTCACCCTGATACATATTAAACTGTATTTGATTTTTATTTTGTGGTAGAGATTTACTCATTCAAAATAAATTCTTATTCTGCCTTCATAGCCTCAATAATCTCTTCAGATAGTTTTATAAAGCACAAAGGAATAAACTAAGAATTATAGAGAAATTTCTTTATTCAGAATGGATAGACAGAAAGAAGCCTGCACCCAATCTCCTCTTTGCTAGGTAGGTCGCTTGTTATTTTCACTCAGTAATGAAAAAGAAGGGAGAATGTTTACCTTGCTAGGACCCAGCTTTCTTTGCCATTAGCTAGAACTTCCTTTCTCCTAACACCCTTTGCTAACCCCAACTAAAAATTAATCCAAACTTTAAACCACCCAAGAAAATAAGTTCAGACATTCTTAGAGCCTGGATCAGAAGAAAGGATGGTTTTAAAATTGTGAGCACACCACTCCTTGTCCCCTGGAGCTCTGTCCTCTTGTGTTCTTGCAAATTTGTCATCAGAGAAATTAGCCTTCTCTAGTGTTTGCAGATTAGAAGTGCAATTTCCTGGAATGTGTTCATCATTAAACAGATACATACATGCAAACACATATACACACACAGTATACTTTTTGTTAAGATAAGATGTATTGAGTAGATTTTCAGCATGATGTGCTGGAGAGATTTTAAATGTGAGACTCAAGCACACCTGGAATTGAATCCTTCTTCCAACTCCTATTATTAATAAATATGGAACCTTGATAAATATAACCCTTATATGGCCTAATATTCTAGTCTATAAATGGGGATATAATGCTATTCCCCCTTTTTCTTATGTGTTTATCTGTTGTATGTAAATATCAAAAAAGAATACATTGTCGAACCGCATTGAATCATTGAAACTCTTCTCAAAATCTTTCTAATGTCTTTCCATTGCCCTTGAAATAGAACCTGAACTTCTTCCCATGACCCACAAGCTCCTGCATTAAATCCCTTGACTCTCACGCAACCTCAGATCATGCTGTTTTCTTTTTCCCCTGCTTTAGTGGATGTTGTAGTACATTACCCAAATTCCCCTTTCAGCACTGAGGCACTAATGCCCCCAGCTGCTGAGAGTGTTGGTGGCTGGCAGCACTTAATTATTTCAGCCCCTAAACTCTGCCCTACCCAAGGTCATGCTCCTTTTCTGAGGACAATCCATATGATCTGACTATGCAGGGATATAAAAGTTTGGGCCCCGAGCCTCCAGTCTCTGAAAAGTCTCTCAGCAGTAAAGCAACCTCGGGAGTCAGCTGAGGTCTCTGTTGATACTGCCTTGCAATTCAGCTCCTCCCTGTGTCCAATTCTCCTTTCTCTAACCCCCACAGGATCCTAACCACACTTACCAGTAGACTTCTTGCTAGCAAATCTCTGTCTCAAAATCTGCTTCCCAGGGAACCCAACCCAAGGCACCTGCTACATGGGGGCCAATCTTGTCTTCTTTGGCTCTTTAAAAATGCCCATTTTCCCCCAACTTCAGGGCCCTTGAACATGCTGACTGGACTGCACCTTACCTCTAGCTGCCTCCTTATCATCCTTCAAGAGTTAGCTCATGTGTTTCCTCCTGGACGAACAATTAGTCTTCATCAGAAACCTTTGCTATTAACTTCAGGACACTTATTTTATTTTCCATTAGGATAAGGTCTATCTTTTTCACCATTATAGCCTCACTTCCTAGCAGAATGCTTGACATTCAGTAAACATTGGCTGGATGAATAGATACTAATCACCATACTATAAACAATGTTTCATGAAATGCTCAAGTACAATCCACATTTTCTAAAATCATATTATTTTCTTGTGCTTGGCCCTAGCATGCTATCATCAGACCCAACCAAGAGTTTGACAGGATCACCAGTAGACCAGCAAACACCTTTTTCAGCATGCTTTGACTGCGACACTTAGCGGCAGTCCACTTTGCCTGCTACTTTGTACTTGGCCTCCCAGGCGCTAGGCTCTTCTCTTTGCAAGGAGTTCTCAAAGATGACTGAGGTTCAAAGTTGTTAATAGTTGCCCAACAGCTTTACAAGCCATTAGCAGGTGTGAATTCACAGATACAGTGGTTCTAAGTAAGGTTGGGGGTGTGGAGAAAGTAAACCAGATTGGAGAAATCCAGGGAACTTTCTCAATCACTTCCAGTGATGCTGATGCAGCTGCACCCGAAGTTTTGAAAAAGTTCTCAGCATAACTCTGTAGAATCCAGCTTGGTTAAATAACACAGCTACAGATTTGGAAGGAAAGAGGCTTCAAGAAAGGAGAGAGAAGCTTTGGAAGTTCTAGAGAAGATATGAAATGAATTGCTGTTAGGCTGTTCTCTAAAAACGGCTCTTAGTCAGTCAATACTATTTCAGTGTGCCGAGGGTGTGACAGTACTCAGGCTCAGGGGAACTAGATACATCAAAGCGTAGAAGTAGCAAACCAAGTTCTATCTTAAGTGCATACGTGCCTCCCTAGGAATAACCCTGGGCTCAAGAAAGGCTTAATCAGAGAATAAAAATACTGCAATGCCTCTCCGATTCATAAATAATCCCTTGCCTTTTCAGTTTATTTTAAAGTTTATTTAGTTTGTCCTTCATTTTTATAATTAAAAAGTGGCACAGGACATCATGGACACATTACAATAACTCCTCTCTGCAGATGCACAGACAAAAATGAATTGTGGTTCTCCAGTACACAGTTCTTTCTACCTCAGACTCCCTGAGAAGCACACAAAGCCTGCTCTGCTTCCTTCTGTCTCCTCTCTCAGCTTCCCCTCAAGGTTTCCGCCAAAGTCTGTGCATTCTTACAATTACAGGTTCTCAATTACACACACTTGCTACTTGCTCGAGGGGACAGAAAGTGTGCTTCCTCTCTTGGCAGCTGCTCAAGCCAGATGTTGCGCTGGCAGGCTGTGATTGGCTGGCAGATGAAAGAAAATGGCTCTTCGTGGACAGACAAGAGGAGAGATGTAAGCAAACCTATTTCAGCCCTGAATCAGCAGGTCCTCGTTAAACTGATTGGAAATGTCCTTCAAACTTGGACTGGAAAACAGGGAGGACATTGTCACAAGATCATTCAGCTGAATACCAACTGCTCCCTCCCTGGCTAAAATAGTAAGAAGCTTCATTTGGAGCTATCATAACAGTATTCAAGATGAGCTGGGATTCATTTGAGCTGCATCTGCATTGGCAAGCAATAATTGTAGGGACGCAGAAGTTTGTTTATTTTAACAGCTAAATGTTTGTATCTCAAAAACCAATGAAACTTTTCTGTAATCACTTTGGGGATGCACTTGAACCATTCCATCTGCCCAAATCTTTCCATTGTGTTTCTCAGCCAATGACAATAGACAGTGATTGAGGCAAAGTTAAGCAGCCATTAACTTTTCCCCCTGCCTCCTTGGAGCAAGCATTAAACCAAGGATATATACTTTGGTTTGGCTGCTGATGCTTTTATTGGTATGCTTAAGACCATATAAAATAAAAATAATTGATAAAAATTCTGGTCTATGTTGACTGTATATGGACCCAGTGTGGATGTTCCAGGTGGCAAGAGCATGCCCATAAGATATAAAGTAGGCAAAATATGCCATGGATAAAGCAAAACTACTTTTCCTCTTTTGCTTCTTCTCATTTTACATGTGTGATACATATTCAAATGAAGTTTCTTCACACTGCTTTCCGATATAAAACACGAAGAGTCCAACCAGGGTTTTAGTGCTGTTTGTTTTAATTATAGATACCAAAAGTCACCAGATGAAATAAGAGGAGAAAAATGCAGCTCATTCAGAATAGATTATGGGAAATCATTTTTTTTTTATCCAATGTAGAGTTAATCCTTCTAAGACATTAGACATTTATTGCTCACTGGACTGGCACCTGCAGCTGCACTCCTGGGGATAAAATATGGCAGAGGCCATCCATCTCCATGGCTCTGGGCAGGAGTCAATAATTAATAACCATTTGTGCTCTCTAGCTCCCTTCAACTGGGATCTCAGAATATTTTACTAACACAAATTCATTAAGCCTCAAACCACATCTGGGCATTCAGGAAATGTTTGAAGGTTAGCCCTGTTATTATTTTATATTCATATTGCATCTTTCCTCCAAGGAGCTCAAAATGATTATAAATATATTACCAAAGTAGGTTAACTCATCACAGTTATGGGTCAGGAGTGCATTACTTCTGTCTCCTTAGCATGGGATTTCCTAAGCTATGAAAGATGGGTTAGGCGGAAAACAACATAGCAAACTATTGGATTTATCTCTAGCAGCATCGATACATTACTTTTTCTATTCAATGTTTAACCTCTCTAAAAGCAAACATGACTTTCCCTCCTTCATTCCACTTCTCAGCTATATTAGATGAGTTACCCAAGTGTAACACAACCCCTTCTACTTCGGTAATGTTTTGAAGCAGAAAAGATCTATCGGCAATGCTGAACGAGGTTTTCAGGAGAGTGGACAATGAACCAAGTGACTGCTAGTTCACCACGTCTAGTTCTAAAACTATGTTTTGGAAGAACCTGCAGAAAATAAAGTGTGAAACAGGTTAACTCTGCTGGACATTCATTATATATGTCAACACAAGTCCAGTATGCCTCAGGGCCCAAAAGTATGGGTTATAAGAGAGTTATAAAAGTATTAAGGGAACCAAGAAAGTCCTGCTCCCGGAAGTCCAGATATTCAGTACAGGACAACAGTAATTGCATAGGATATGGAAGCAACAATGTAAATTTTATTCCAAGCCCTACAATTTTTTTTTATTTCCGCATATTATGGGAGTACAAATGTTTAGGTTACGTATATTGCCTTTGCCCCACCTAATTCAGAGCTTCAAGTGTGTCCATCCCCCAGATGGTGCACACTGCCCCCATTAGGTGTGAATATACCCATCCCCTCTTCCCCCCCTCACCTGCCGACATCCAATGAATATTACTACTATATGTGCACATAATTGTTGATCAACATAGGTGTTGATTAATTAATATCAATTTGATGGTGAGTACATGTGGTGCTTATTTTTCCATTCTTGGGATACTTCACTTAGTAGAATGGGTTGCAGCTCTATCCAGGAAAATACAAGAGGTGCTATATCACCATTGTTTCTTATAGCTGAATAGTACTCCATGGTATACATATACTACATTTTATTAATCCACTCATGTATTGATGGACACTTGGGTTGTTTCCACATCTTTGCAATTGTGAATTGTGCTGCTATAAACATTCGAGTGCAGATGTCTTTTTTATAGAATGTCTTTTGTTCTTCTGGGTAGATGCCCAGTAATGGGATTGCTGGATCAAATGGTAGATCTACTTGTATCTCTTTGAGGTATCTCCATATTGCTTTCCCCAGAGGTTGCACTAGTTTACAGTACCACCAGCAGTGTAGGAGTGTTCCTATCTCTCCACATCCATTTATTGTTTTGGGACCTTTTGATAAAGGCCATTCTCATTGGAGATAAATGATATCTCATTGTGGTTTTGATTTGCGTCTCCCTGATGATTAGAGATGTTGAGCATTTTTTCATATATTTGTTGGCCATTATTCTGTCTTCTTTTGAAAAGTTTCTGTTCATGTCCTTTGCCAACTTTTTGATAGGGTTGTTTATTTTTTTCTTGCTGATTTTCCTGGGTTCTAAATAGATTCTAGTTATCAGCCCTTTATTGGATGTGTAGCATGTGAAAATTTTCTCCCATTTTGTAGGTTGTCTGTTTACTCTCATGACAGTTTCTTTGGCTGTGCAGAAGCTTTTCAATTTGATCAGGTCCCATTTATTTTTTTTGTTGTTGTTGTTGCTGTGATTGCTTTTGGGGTCTTCTTCATAAATTCTTTGCCTACACAGATCCTGTCTTAGTCTTCTACATGTAGCTGTCCAATTTTCCCAGCACCATTTATTGAATAGGGATTCTTTTCTCCAGTGTATGTTTTTTCTGCTTTTCAAAGATTAGATGGCTATGTGAGGATAGTTTTATATCTGGGTTCTCTGTTCTGTGCCATTGGTCTATGTCTCTGTTCTTGTGCTAGTACCATGCTGTTTTAGTTACTATAGCCTTGTAATATAGCTTGTGGTCTGGTAAGTTGATGCCTCCCAATTTGTTCTTTTTGCTTAAGATTGCTTTTACTATACAGGGTCTTCTCTGGTTCTATATGAAGCATAGAATTATTTTTCTAGATCTGCCAACAAGCTTCAAAGTTCTTAGCATGATGATCAAAGTCCTTCACATTCTTCCCAGTCTTCGACAAGACTAAACTACTCACCTTTACCTAAATATCCTAGCCTTTCTGACCTTATGTCCTTTTTTGTGCTGTTTCTATGGCCTTATAATCTCCATCTTTTAAATTCTCTCTAGTCTTGGAGGCCAATTTCTATGTCCTATCTTCCAAGAAAACATTACCTGATCTTCCCCTCTACTTGAGTCTATGTAAGACTACATATTGTATTCTCCCCTCTCTTATGTATGTATATTTATTCAGAGGTATATGTAGGTTTTACCCCTCTATAATACTGTGTGCTTTTTAAAAGAAGAATATCATATTCATCTTTGCTTAGTACCAGACACAAATAAAGTCTCATGCTCATAATTGGTGCTCAGTGAATGTTTATAAATAGAATTTAGTTGATTCATTTCTGGCACAAGTTCTCTAGATAAGATTTTCACCACGAATTTCCATTAGCATGATAAAGATGACCACAAACCTAAACTCTGACTTAAGCACTCAAAAAGAAAAGCTATTTTGAATGTTGGCAAAACATTTTTTAACTTAATTTTATTGCATATATTTAAGGTATGCAACATAATGTTATGGGCTACATATACATGTAAAAAAAAGTTACTATAGTGAAGCAAATTAACATATTCAATGTCTCACATAGTTACCTATTGTCTTTTCATTTTTTTGTAGTAAGAGCAGCCAAATCTACTCATTTAGCATGAATACCAAACACAGTACAATTTTATTACCTATAGTCCAGCAACGCATATTATATTCTTTCTTATGAAATTCAGACCAGGCATCTAGGACATAGGCATGCTAACACATTTCTTGTAGAAGTGCAATTCAGGACAATTCTCTAAAGGGAAATTGGGTACAGCTTATCAAAAGCAAGAAAAATATCCAAAACCCTGACCCCACAATTCCATTATGGAAAGCAATGCTGAGGTAACAATCGATGGTCTGGGCAAAGACAGGCAACAATGCTGTGCGTGGCTCTGTTGTTCTGCAGAGTGAAGAACTGAAAGCAACTAAAATTCCAACAGCATAGTCATGCCATCAACGTGAACACCACATTTGGAAAATTATTTTGGTCAAATAAATGATTTTCCATCCCTATGACAAAATACTATATCATTATCAAAAATAATGACAGAATAGTATTGACATGACAAAGAGAAAGTTAACACAAAGAGTGTACTGCATGACCATTAGTTTTAAAAAGCAACCAAAATCATACATATAACATACATGTACAAAATGAGGAGTATTCATATTTGGAAATATTAACAGTGGTTAACTCACAGAAGTAAAACTACAAGCAATTTGTTTTTCTCCTTTGTGCTTTTAATTTTTACTTTAATTTTTATTTATTGAAAACCAAAGCTAATAGATGATGGATAGATAGATAAAAATCCTCCCAAACATCTATTAGTTTTTACCTGGATTATCTCCTTGGATACTAAGAATAGCCTTGTGAGGGGGCCTCATTATTGCCATCGGTTCTTTCCTGATACTTCCTAGGCTGGGTTAGGGGTTCCTGCTCTGGGCTCCTAGAACAACCTCCCATAGTGCAAATCTATCTTTGTGCATATAAGAAATTCAGGTGAAACCTAAAGGCTACAAAAACAAAGAACAGTATTCTCTAGAAAGGACTTGCAAAAGCCATTACAATTATATTTTAAAATAATATTTTATTTCATAAAATGTTTAGTATACACTATTCAAATTTTCTTATAACCTTATAAAATGAGTGAATGGAAATTCATTAAAATATTACTGTGGTTAAACCTTGATATTGGGATAATGGGTTACTTTTTAAGTTATTACTTTTGTCTAGCTGTATTTTCTACATGTTCTCCAATTAGCATTTTCTCCAATTAAAATATTTATGGTCAGATAAAAGGAAATTTAACAAGCATACTGCAATAGCTGGTCTCTTTTCATTGTCCATAAAATTGTTTAATGTTAGGAAATGCAAGTATTTACCACAATGCCTACCACAGTGACTAGAGCACAGTAAGAAGTTAGTATAAACTTATCGAATAAATTATCAAGTAACCAATGAAGAATCTATCAATTCACTAGCCAATAAGGTATCAGCGAGGCTATCTTAGCCTCAGGCCATATAAGCTAAGTGGTAAGAAAGCCTAACCAGATTTTTTAATCACCAAAGCCCAAGAACTTTGTCACTTTGCCTTCTTGATATAAATACTCTAGCCACCTGCGCATTTCCCAGGATTGCCAACACAAATTACCACAAACTTGGTGATAACAGAAATTTATTCTCTCATAGTTCTGGAGACCATAAGTTTGAAATCAAGGCATCAGCAGTACTGTGTTCCTTCCAAAGCCTCTAGGGAGGATCCTTCCTGCTTCCTCGAGCTCCTGGTGACTCTGGGCATGCCTTGGCTTATAACTGCATCACCCCAGTCTCTGAGTCTATCTTCATATGACCTTCTTTATGGGTTTCTCCTTTTCTGTTTCATAAGGACAGTTGTCATTGGATTTAGGGTCCACTCAAAGAATCCAAAATGATCTAATCTGAGACTTTTAACTTAATTACATCTGCAAAGCCTCTTTCAAAATAAGGTCACATTCACGGGTTAAGACATACACATGTATCATTTTTGGAGTCGCCATTCAACCCCCTACATCACCCTTAAAATGGCCCCCAGTTTCCTCCACATTCTACTCTGGTACCCCTTTTCCTTTGACTATAGAAGCAGTGAGCACTGTACCAATATGGAACTTTTCCCTGAAGAGGGAAAAGTTTACAAAGAAAAGCCACCACCACTGTAATCCTCTGTTCTCACCAAATATTAGAAACATGATTTAAATATCACATATGAAAAATCAAAGAGGAGGGAATACTTCCGAACTCATTTTATGAGGCTAGCATTAATCTGATACCAAAGCCAGACAAGGACACTACGAAAAAAAGGAAACTACAAGCCAATATCCCTGATAAGAATAAATGCAAAAAAAAAAAAACAAAAAAAAAAAAACCTCAAAAAATATAAACAAACTGAATTTAACAGTACATGAAAAGGACCATACACCATAATCAAGTGGGATTTTACCCCTGGGATATGCAAGTCAATAAACGTGATACACCATATTAACAGAATGGAGGATAAAAATCATGTGACTATGTCAATAGATACAGAAAAATCATGTGACAAAATTCAACATCCTTTCATGATAAAAAACCAAACTCTCAATAGATTACATATAGAAGGATTGTAACTGAGTACAATAAAAGCCATATATGACAAGCCCACAACTAACATTATACTCAATGGTGAAAAGCAGCATGATTTTTCTCTTAGATAAGGAACAAGACAAGGATGTTCATGGTCACCGCATATATTTAATAGTCAGAACAATTATGCAAGAAAAAGAAATAAAAGGCATACAAAATGGAAAGAAAGAAGTAAAACTGTCTCTGTTTGCAGATGACATGACCTTATATAGAGAAAACCCTAAAGACTTCATCAAAAAAC
Source organism: Indri indri (assembly GCA_004363605.1). NCBI lineage: Eukaryota > Metazoa > Chordata > Mammalia > Primates > Indriidae > Indri > Indri indri. The sequence continues at coordinate 25,241 of RJWJ010010807.1, read as the reverse complement.
TATTATAACTAATGAATTCAGTAAAGTTGCAGGATACAAAGTTAATGTACAAAAATCAATAGCATTTTTATATATTAACAAAGAACTATTCAAAAAATAAATCAAGAAAGCAATCTCACAATAGTATCATAAAATGCTTAGAAATAAATTTAACCAAGAAGTTTAAAAATGTATAAAACATTGATGAAAGAAATTGAAGAAAATGCAAATAAATGGAAAGACATCCTATGTTCATGGGTTGGAAGAAATAATATTGCTAAGATGTCCATACTACCCAAAGTGATCTACAAATTCCACGTAATCCCTATCAAAATTCCAACGGCATTTTTCACAGCAACAGAAAAAAACAATCATACATATGAAACCACAAAAGACTCTGAATGGCCCAAAAAAGTCTTGAGCATAAAGAACAAAGATGGAGGCATCACACTACCTGATTTCAAAGCATACTACCAAGCAATCATAATCAAAACAGCATGGTACTAGGGTAAAAACAGACATACAGACTAATCAGAGACAACAGAGATCCCAGAAATGAATCTATGCATTTACAGTCAGTTGATCTCCAAGAATAGTGCCAAGAACACACAATGGGCAAAGGACAGTCCCTTCAATAAATGATGTTGAAAAATCTGGATAGTCACATGCAAAAGAATAATATTGGACCCTTATCTCAGATATGCAAAAATCAACTCAAAAAAGACTAAAGACTTAAAATTAAGGTCTGAATTATAAAAACTACTAGAAGAAAACATAGGAAAACCCTCTTGACATTGGTCTAGACAATTTTTTTTTAATATGACTCCAAAGCACAGGCAACAAAAGCAAAAATAGACAAATGGAATAACATCAAACTAAAAAGCTTCTGTACAGCAAAAGAAACATTCAACAGAGCAAAGAAACAACCTACGAAAGGGGAGAAAATATTTGCATACCATACATCTAAGGAGCTAGTATTCAAAATATATAAGGAACTCAAAAGAGTAGCAGGAAACAAATAACCTGGCTTTTTAAATGGGCAAAAAACCTGAATAGACATTTCTCAAAAGAAGACACAAAATGGCCAACAGGTATATGAAAAAAATGCTCGAAATTACTAATCATCAGGGAAATGCAAATTAAAACCATAATGAGATATCACCTCACACTTATTAGAATAGCTGTTATCAAAAAAGACAAAAGATAACAAGTGTTGGCAAGGACGTGGAAAAAAAGGAACCTTTGTACACTGTTGGTGGGAATGTAAACTGGTCAAGGCATTATGAAAAACAGTATGGAAATTCCTCGAAAAGTTAAAATAGAACTACCATATGACCCAGCAACCCCACTGCTGGGTATATCCAACAGAAATGAAATCAGTATGTCCGAGAGGTATTTGCTCTCCCATGTTCATTGCAGCGCTATTCACAACAGCCAAGACATGGAATCAATCTAAGTGTCCATGGAGAGATGAATGGTTAAAGAAAATATGGTACATATATACAATGAAAAAATATTCATCCTCAGAAAAGAAAGAAATCCTGCAATTTGGGACACCGTTCATGAACCTGGAGGACATCATACCAAGTGAAATAAGCCAGACACAGAAAGACAAATACTGCATGATCTCACTTATAGTGGAATCTAAAAAAAATCTAACTCATAGAAGCAGAAAGTAGAATGTTTGCAGCCAGGGGTTTGGGGAATGGGGGAGGAGGTGAATGAGGAGATGTTGGTCACAGGGTACAAAGTTTCAGTTGGACAGGAAGAATGCATTCTGATGATCTAATGGGCAGCATTGTTCCTATAGTTAATTAGAATACATTCTATACTTGAAAATTGCTATCAGAATAGATCTTGAATGTCCTCATCACAAAAAAAATAACTATGTAAGGTGATGAATATTTTTATTAGCTCGATTGTGACAATCATTTCACAATGAATGCATATATCAAATCATCATGTTGTACACCACAAATATTCACAGTTTTTACTTGTCAATTATATCTCAATGAAGACAAAAAAATCAATCACAATCCATTCTGCCTTCCCCACTTCATTTAGCCAAATTAGATGTAAGGAGGGGAAACAAAAAATGTCTGTTCCCATTCAGTCTCAAGATTAATAGCTCATCTCTCCTAATTCCTCCACACCCCCCTCACATCTATTGTGCAAAACACTCTTTTAATACAATAATCACTAGGTTATGAGCTAAGGAATTTACAAACCTTGCTCATTATTCCTTGGTGATGAAGAGAAATGCCATAAACATGAACACCACGATTTGAAATAAATAAGCACAGGCGCCTTATTAGTGAGTGTTTAGCCTGACTCAGATCCTGTCAGAATGGGAGCTCCAGCAAGAGCTGAGATCATTTAAAACATATGAAATAATCTTCTCCTCAGAAGAAGAGAAACAAGAAAGCCTGTAGGGGCATCCATAACAAATGTTTTCAAGCCCCTCTGTGGGGAAGGTGGCCTGCCCCCGAATTAACCTGAACCAAAGAGAGGAAGCCAAGTGCCTGGAATGCAGATTCTGGCAGTGGGGTCTGGGAGACTGCACCCCAGGCTTGACTGGCTGCTCATTCTCCAGGGGATGCTCAGTAACTAAAGCTTCAGCACGCCACAATTTTGCACTATGGACATAGTTTCTAGATTTGCGTTCTGGAACACAGACCTTGCAAGGTTTGTCTAAAGATCCAATTTAGGACCAGTTAGAAAAAGGTGGCTAAGGCCCTCAATGCTTTGTCTAATGTTTTCTGCCTGTGTGGCAGGTGGAGAAACTGACATGCAGTTTTTGTCCAAGACCTCAGAGTGAATTATCCAAGTATTTGCAGGTAGTGACCTCCCTACCTGTCTGCATACTCTGATGACACACTTGCATGCCTGGCATTGGGAGCACGTTGATTTAAGTCACATCCCTGCCCTCAATAGCTTACAGTCTAAGGGGCAGAAAAATGCTAATAAAAGGAAATAAAGGAATGTTTGCAAAGGGGATATAAACAACAGGAAATGATGCAGTAGGGAAACATGTCCTTAAATCTCCCTGTGGGAGTTGGAAAATAACTTAAAAACGGGAAAGAGGTTGGGCTGGGACTTGAAGTCTTGGTTGTATAGATGACGGATGCTGATAATAAGAAGGCCACCATTTACTGACCACTCATCCACTTCCCTCCACACGACGCATGATTATCCTAATTAACCCTCACAACACTGCAACAACAGGGGCTCAGAAAGGTCACACACTTTCTGAAAATGGTAGAATTTGAGCCCAGGCCTTTCCGACCCCTGAGAGCATACTCTCAACTCCTACATGACTCTGCCTTTTGAAACAGATGCTGGCAGACAGGGTTGCCATTTTTTATGGCCCAACAGATGGAGATACTCAGAGTTTGTATTATAAGTAATTGTCAGATGAAAAGAATACCACAGAGCTAAGATTTGTATGGCCTGAGTAAGGCGGGAAGGGGCTGTATGGTAAGATTTTAAGCAAAGGATGCTAAGGCAGTTTGATCACCATGAAACAACTGCCACCATGAGCATGTAAGAAATAAACAAACACAGTGAGTGAATTAACCAAAAGTGTAGCCGTGGGAATTTCAGCAATAAAGAGAGATGAAAATTCTTGCAAAGGGAAGGAGAAAGAAAAATATGGGGCACCAAAGAGTAAAAGAAGGCATTGAAAAGAAATGTTGATAAATGCAAGCATATTTGGGGTTTGTGTTTTATATATGTTATATTTTATGTTTTTTATATATACATATATACCCATCTATATACATGAATGTTTATGAGATGTAAATATTAATTAGAAAATCATATGGCACTTATATATATATTTTTTAAAGCAGTGTTCTCAGCATTTATGTATTGGTATGATACTCCCATGAAATCTTAAAGAAAAAAGTCTAAGAGGATTAATGAGATCTTAAAAGAGATCCACATGGTATGTGTGCTCCAGGGAGGCAAGAGCTATATAAATATGATATTGTAACATGTTCTTCTCAGATGGGTTTAGGGAAGAATGGTGGCTAGGCATAAAAAGGGCTCATTGCAAATTCTTGTCTCCTAGAAGAGAGAGTTTGGGTGAGCAATATGCTACTTTGGTTAGTTCCTTCAAAGATGTCTTAGACATTTCTATAGTTAAAGCAAAGGTTTGTTAGAAACCCAGTTCTGCTCTCCTGAGGACTGGTACAGTGGCTGCAGAACTTCCTAGAGCAGTGATTCTCACACCAGGGGGCACATTAGAGGCGCCTGGCGGCACTTTTAAAGTCCCTGATGCCCAGGCCACACCCTAGACCAATTACGTCAGAATCACCAGGTGGTTTGTAAAGCTCCCAGAAGAGCTCAGTGGGGTTGAGATCCTCTGCCCTAGAATGCATTTGTTTAGCACACATCCAAAAATGAACAAGAAAATAAGATCATACCATCCTTTAAACTTTGGGGCTGGAAATGGTTTGTTTGGGCACTAAATTGCCAATTCTCTCACATGGGCGAAAACTTGACAGAAACAAAATGCAAAGTTGATAGCAGAAGACAGCAAGTGGCCGTGACCCAAGACACAGGATGGTGGGCAGACAAGAACTGGAGCAGCTGCTAAGAGCCAAGAGAAGGCAGCACAAGGTCACGAGCCAACTTTGCAGAACTAGCAGTAAAGCAACCAGGAAATCAGAGACAAGCATTTAAGGAAGTGGCAAGGAAGAGCAGTTAATTCCGCCAGCCCACATCTTTGTCTTGGCAGAATATCTCCAACTTCTCTGATGGTAAGGAGCTCCTGGGGTACTTGTCAAACTTGCTAATCCCCAAGTGCCATCCCAGACCCTCTGAATCCCAGTCTCCAAGGGAGGCACCTGAGAAGCTCTATGGTAATAAGCACCCTTTTACTTTTTTAATGGCACAATTTGTCCCTTAATGTCTAAGTGCTGCAACTGACACACTCAAGACCAGGAGACCAAGTTGAACTGAGTATCAAGTAAATGTTCCTCTATTTCTCAATCTATCCAGCCTGGCCTGGACACTAAAATGGTCCAAATTTTGAACTCTTTGCTCTACCTATCACAGAAGCAGAAAGATTTTGCCATCAGTTGTGCATAAGCCTTACTCCTAAATTCTCTGGCATTTCCATTATGTAGCGAGTCACTTGGCACCATAAGTACCTGTGTACACAGATTCCATTACAGAGGTTGCTTCCTGAGGTAGTAAGATTATACAACAGAATCAAGGCTTAAACTGGGCAAATTTCATAGGATTGAATCAGAAATTTTTTTATCCCTATATCTTTCTTTTCACCCAAACTAGGTATGGGGATGATAATTGGGGAATTTATTTTCAATGTTTGATATATGCATATTGAATAAAAACTTCGTCGCCACACGTTTCTAGGCAAGCTGAAGCTATGGAAAGTAACACTGCTATTCTAGTCTAAATCTTGGGGGAAATGAACATTCAGATTTCTGAGTCTCATTATCAGTTTCTTTAACTCATATTTTTAGTGGCAATATAAGGGGGTAATCTATCTGCCTTCCAACAAGGAGAGTAGGACAATATTTTCTCTCTATTCAACCCTCATTGTCCCCATTTTTAGTGCACTGGTTTTCCATTTACACCAAACTACCCCTATGATTGAAAACACTAAAAGTTAAAAGAGGCCAAGGACCCCAGATGGAAAAATCTGAGGCACTCACTAATCTCAGGCTGAGAGAAACGTCAATGACATTGTGAGAACCTGTGGCTGCAGTATGTGTTTCTAACATTGCCCTTTCTCCTGCTGGCAGATTATGAACCTTTATTTTGAACTTTTCCAAAATGGATCATTCATATAATCTCTTGACATTCTCTAAGCCAATAAACCTGCGTTAACCAGCATCATCTGGCTACTAGGAGGACATGTCCTGAACATCTTCTCCAGAGCACTTCTAATCTTGCTTGATTTCAGGATTATTTGCTCTTAAATCTTTCTATAAGACATGAAGCTTGAAGAATAGTGAGGACACTTTTCTCTAAACAGAAGATACTGTAATCATACTTTCCTGACTCTCAAATTCTGCTGAATGAAGACGAAATTTTATGATGATCCCACTGATGCTGAGTATGCCCTGGATTCCCTGCCCTCTTCAGAAAGCAGAAGATTTCACCTGTTAGAATTTGTTCCTGGCAGGGTTCTTAGCTAAGGAAGCTGTCAAAAACCTGTTGTGTTACCCTCTACTTCCCCTAACAGAGTAAAAAAAATAATAACACTTCATATATCAGTTATAACCTAATTACAAATAAAAAGCCTTTTGTACATGCCCACAAAAACTTGAAGTTTGTTGTACATTGAGCAGACCAAATGATTATGCTTGGTTTCAGCCTTTAAGGAGGGAGTTGCTTTAATAATGGAAAGCATACAAAAGTAAACCTAAAAATTAGAGAGAGAGAGAGAAATAGATATTTTCTTCTGTCCCTTTGCACAGCTTTCTAAGGAATAAAAATTGAGGTAATCTTGGCTATGTTCCAGGATGACAGGGATTTTGACTATTTAGTTTACTAACAAGACAAAACACAGTATGTTCTTTCTCTAGGTATATATTTTTGAAATGAATCAGTAATAAATACCTAATAAAGGTATCAGTCTTCAGAGTGCAGGTGATCCTATTTTGAGACATTGAAATTTTGACCATTCCACCTCAGTCAACACAATAGCAAAGGTTATAAAAAGTGTGAACACGAATGCATTATAGATACGCTCTATTTTATAAAACCAATCAGGTAAAACTGACAAACATAAACAAATGCAACAATTTCTTTTTTCAACTGAAACATCAAAACTGTCATGAAATACCTTATATTTTATTTGCTCTAGAGGCATGCTTAATCAGTTTTCTCACTGAAAAATGTCCTAATCAATTTGTGGCTTTCATCAGACCTCCTTTGAACTTATTCTCATTGGAGAATCTTGCCCCAAATGTGAAATCTAGCATGCAGACATGCATGCCAACCTGAAGATTCAACCTCTCTGGCCCTTTGAAGCCTTCTCCTCTGAGTACCTCACTGGTCAGGGCTTCCTCTCAGCTACTCTCAAAGGCACCATCATCTACTGTGCTAGCACTGCCTGGTCCTTTGGAAGAATGCTAATAAACTGCTGGGCATGAACTCTTTAACTACCAAATTGAAGAGTCAAAATTTGGCAATCCCATGCTAGATTTATTCAACAGGTTTTCAACAGAAAGCAAAAAAGAAACAGTATGGATGCAATAGGCAAGATGGCTTTCTGGAGGAGTTAGCCCTTTGTGTTTTTTTCAGTTTACCATGACATTATCTCAGTAAATGTGATGTGAATTAATAATGCAAAATTTACCCAACCCAGCTTGACAACAATAAAAGTCAAACCATGCCACTGTTTGTTAGTTTGTTTGTTGTTATTGTTTTAATCTAGAGCAGCAGTTTTTATCCAGAATAAAAAAAGAGTCAAAATTTCAACTAACACACAGAAAACTGCATGACTTGCAATCTGTTAATCTATATGGTCGAACAATATGAATGATAATGAGGTGAGGATATTGTGGACGTTATTTGCCAGATGCGTTTCGAGGGGATATGCTAAAAGTTATCATTCTAGAGATAGATGGATGGGTGGATGAGAAAGTAAAAAGGAATGATTATGAGAGATTTGAATACAAACTATTTGGATTCAAATACTAGTTCCACCACTTACTGCCTCTTCAACCCTGGAAAAATGTGCACGAACCTCAGTTTTCTCACCTATAGAGTGGAGATGATGAAGATGATGATGATGACGATGATGATGATGATACCTCATAGGGTTTTGTGAGAATTAAATTATTACATACACTATACAGTTCTTAACACAGTATGTGGTACATTTTAAGCACAAACATTAATTCTTATTATGGTAAGAAAAAAAAGTCAAATTCTATGTTAAACCATATCGCTTATATTTCTACAAAGATTTAAAGTTTATAAAGATTGTTCACATATTTTAAATTATTTGATTGTCAATACAGACATATGATTAAGCTATAATTATAACAATTTTACATAAGAAACAACCAATTGGGAAGGGAGATATCTTGTATTAAATCAAATTTTAATTTAATGGAAAACCTAATGTTAGAGATCTGGGCTCGAAACCTGGTTTTGCTAATTATTATATTAGCTCAGAGATGTCGGAAAAGTCACTTAACATTTCTGACCTAAGCTTCCTTGTCTATAAAATGGTGCTAAAGTGATAATATACTCATAACGTTGTTTTAAGATTTGTTTTATTATTCAATAAATATTTATGGCATGCCTTCTCTGCATCAGGCACTTGCTAAGAACCTGACTCAGGGTGGTGCAGCACTACAAATGCCAGGCATTGCAGGCAACCAATGGTGATTCGCCATTTTCATTGCCTTTGTCTTTAGTTGCTATTCCTGAGCTTTCTCAAGGAGAGGCTAGCAGAACCAGGTTTTGAATTCAGAGCCTGCTTTGTAATATAATAACTTCATGAAGTTTTCCAAACGTCTCCTATAAATAGCCAGTTGGGTGTTAGGGAAGCAAGAGTCCCTTTTAGACAGAGGGCTCAACAGGTGAAGGCTTTGGGTGGGAATAGACTTTAAATTAGTTGTTTTTGTTTTGTGTTTATTTTAAATCAATATTATTGAGGTTTAATATTCATACAATAAAATGCGCCCATGTAAAGGGTACAATTTGATGGATTTCACAGGTGTGTACATCCGTGTAATCACCAACACAATCAAGATATAGAACATTTTCATCACCTCAAAAAGATTTCTCATGTCCCTGTGCAGTCAACAGCCCCACCCCTCTTTTGAGGCAACTGCCAATCTACACTAGATTAGTTGTGCCTATTCAAGAATTTCATAAGATAGAATCATTCAGTATGTAGTCTTTTTGTGTCTGGCTTCTCTCACTAAGCATAACATTTTTAAGGTTCATCATATTTGTAGCCTGTGTCAGTATTCCATCCCTTTTTATTGCTGAATAGTATTTCATTATTTCATTGTATGGACATGCCACGATTTGCTTCTCAATCCATCTGTTGATAAATGCCTGGGTAGTTTCCAGTTGGGGTGATTATGAGTAGAGCTGCTACTAACAATCATGTGGACTTTTTTTTTTTTTTTTTTTTTTTTTTGCTCTTGGGTAAACACCAAGTAGTGGGATTACCAAATCATGTGTTAAGTGTATTTGTAAATCTAAAGAAACTTCAAAACTGTTGTCCAGGGTGCCTATACCTTATTACACTCCCACTGGCAGCATAAGAGAGTTCCAGTTGCTCTCCATTCTCACCAACAAATTGGGCTCATTTTTAATGGACATAATTGCTAGTGAAGGGGTGAAGGGTCTCCATGTGGGCAGGCACAGGACTCTTGGATGCCATCAGTGTGCACTTCTAACAGAACTTTTCTGAGATTTCCAATAGTCAGAAATTACAAAAAGCCTTCAGTAGTGAGCAAAGAAAGCAAGAAAAAGACACACAGATGGGAGAGAAATTGAGGAAAATGAGAAAGAATGAAAAATACCAGGCTATCCTAAAAAAGGAAACTTATATTTATCAACTACCAAGGTAGACTAGAATAGAAAGAAGAGCTCCACAAAATTTACAGAATTATTTTTATTAATTGTCTATTCACAAAACCAATATGACATTTTAAAAATACAACATAAAAAAGTTTTTTTCCAATGAGTGAGGCTGAGGGTTTTTTGCTGTTGTTGCTGTCATTACTGGATTTTACTCAGACATCCAGGGCTTAGTTGTAGCTGCCAAAGCTGCTTCATTAACTCACCACTAAGAATGTAAACACTGAAAATAGTTATTTTAGGGTCAGGCACTGGAAAAGATGCTAATAAAATAAATTGACCAGCTTTCTACGGATGAGAAAACTCAAAAACCTTATGGCTTTTTGCTGGTAACTGCAGCAGTAAATTCAGGCAATCCTGGGTAAATGTCAGGCTGCTTTCTGGGATAAAATGCCTCTATCAAGCTACCAAAATATTATTAAGGTGGGTATGGGATTACTGTAGGGAGAAGTATTCAAGTTCTTTCTTTGCTTCTCCCAATCTCCTTCACAAAGCAATACCTGACATGATGTATTTGTATTATTAATACCATGTACCTGTATTGGATTTGAAGATTCAGGAACATGCATCTATATTTAATTTAGGTGTCTGTTTATGTGGAGAGAGGAATATGGATGGCTGGTGGGAATAGCTACCTATATTCAACAATACTAAACAGTTGTTTTATATGTTTTGTGCTCCTTTGGGTCCTTCCATTTCTTTAGCATATATTCATTCATTTAACAAATAGTAATTGAGTGCCTACTGTGTGCCAGACATTGTTCTAGAAGCTGAGGATAGGGCAGTGGACAAGACAAAGTATCTATGCTCCTGGAGCTATCATTGAAATAAACATACCGCTGAACATACATCAAATGGGGCCAAGGGCTGTGGAAATTATTAAGAAGGGTAAGACAGATAGGGAGTGCTGTTTAGGGAGCATTTTATAATATGAGATGATCAGAGAAAGCCTCTCTAATAAGGTGATATTTGAGTAGAGAAGGTTGAGCAGAGCAAGCCATGCAGATATCACGGGAAGAACATTCCAGCAGAGGTAACAGCCAGTGCAAAGACAATGAGTCTTGAACATGCTTATCGTGTCCCAGGAGGAGCGAAGGGTTCAGTAGACAGAAGCAGCATGAGTGGATCAGGAAGAGTGTCAGGAGACGAGGGCAGAAGGGTAGCAGAGATTACATCTTAGAGAATATTTTGTTTCATTCAGTAAGAACATTGGTATTCACTGTGATTGAGGCGGAACCATGGAAGCATTTGTTTGTTGAGTGCCTCCTTGTACCTGACCTCCTGCTATGCAGTAGGATGTGACAAGGCGTAAATAGGACAGGTGAGGTTCATGCCATCCCTAAGCTTCTACACCAGCTAAACATGTGCTAATTATAGGAAATAAAGACTTGGAACGTCCCATTCTGCCATGAAGGAATTCCTGGTGTAGTTGAAACAGGAAGAGTAAATGGATATTTACACTACAGCACCATAAGGGAACATACAGCACATTATGGGGTTGTAATACAAATGAGAGGCACCTCCTTCTCACCGGAAGAGGTAAGTTTCCCTTAGGCAAGTGTGAAGATGATAGTGGTCACTCTTAGAGATTGTGGAAGGACACCCAAGGAGAAGAACAGCATGAAAGGAGGGGCAAAGGTATGGCCACTTGGCCAACCCAGTGACCCGTGAGTTTTACAGCAGGATGGATATACAGGGCATGCCCACAACAGAGGATAGGGGAGAATTCCAGGAATATTAGGAGGTGACTCTAGATATTATGATCAGATCATCCTAAGATTTCTCATGTATCTATATCATGTATTCAGGCAAAGCTGCTCTGGCTAGGATAGGGCTTGTCCACCAATCTGAAGAGACTGTCCTTAGGATATAAGAGTCAATTCATTGAGCAGCTAGTTCAGGTAGATATTTCTGAATAATAAAATAATAAATGTTGGTACATGACAGATTTCATAGGGCCTTGAATGCAAGGCAGAAGAGTTCACACTTTATCCACTGAGAATTAGAGTCACTGAAGGTTTTAAAATATGGTAAATTGTGCTTTTAGGGAGTTTCACCTTACAGACATGTGCAAAACATATTAGAATTCAGAGAAAACAGAAGCAGGTAGGAAACTGCATTAGAACCATGGCCAAAGCCTAGAGAAAATGGGAGACATGTGAAAGATATTGGGAAGGTGGGAAAGTGGACATGAACTACTTTTGCCTTCGAATATCCATTCCTCCTTTTGGTAGCAGCAACTGGATTTTCCTTTGGAGGAATTACCTCTATCCCATGGTGTGCAGACTTAATACAACTCTTAATCAGAATTCCAAGCCCACCCCAGCCAAACACTGGACACATGACCATATGTGTGACCAAGGATTGATTAATTATACATTCAGAAACCAAGTAAGACTGTTTTCTGAGAGGTAAAGGGAAATTCTAACGCATTCTGGTAAAGGGAAATTCTAACACAATTTCAATTCAACAAATATTTATTTTAAACAACTTTTATGGACACACAAGAATAGAAATGACACAATCTCTATTCTCAAACATCCTATGGTCTAAAAGCATCTGAGGTCCTTCTTTCCTGTCTCCTCATTTATACTCTTTCTCTTCTTAGCTTGCATTACCAGCAATGATGGAACAAAATAGCAAAGGCAATGAGATGCCAAAAATATGCTGAGAAAATCACATGTCCCAAAAGTTTAGTGATGAGAAAAGAAGCATTCAACCAGTTGTTATGTCAAAAACGTAATCTCAAGGCATAAAAAAAATCAGTGAAGAATCTCTGTGTATAATATGTCAGTAACTAATTTCTTTGAGTATGTCTATACATATGTGTACATTTCTGTAAACTAGCATTTTCAAAGAAATGGTGGATATTCATTAAAACATGTCCTAGAAGATCTTCTTATATTATGGCAAGCATTAGCAAAAAAATACCAATTTAAATCTACAAATATCTGATATACTATAAGGATAGTATAATAAAAACATCTATTGATTCATCGGTAACTAATAAGGATAATTAAATTATTATTAATAATAGCTCTGTTTAAAGCACATTCCATGCCCAGGCACTGAGCTAGGGAATTCACATGCAGCATCTCCTTTAACCCTAAACACAGGCACATGGTACAATCACCATCTGCATTTTATAGACGAGGCTCAAGGAGGTGAAGTAGCATCCCTAAAGTCACAACTAGTACAGAGCTAAACTATAATTTGAATCCAGGTGTCTCTAACACAAAATCTATTTTGACCCTATCGAAATAATAACAATTTTAAAAAATACATTTTGTATAAAAAAGGAGTCACCGTCAAATCTAAATAAACAGGGTTTATAAGGTTTAAAATTTCTGTAGGTTGAATCTAGGCAACAGGAAGCATGCGGCCCCAAAAACTTCATTCCAGAACAAACAACAAAGTCAACTTGTCAAAGGCTTCTCTCCTTTGTCACTGACTATACATCAGAATCACCCAGGGAGCTTTATTAAAGTATGCATTCCCCAACCTCAGACCTAGAAATTCTGATGCACCAGGACTGGGATAGAGAGCTAGCAACAGCAGCAACAACAACAAAAAAATGCGGAGTAAAAAATAAACCTATCCTGGGGGCGTCTACTGGACAGTCAAGGATGAGCATCACTGCCTTAGATAGCTTACAGACAAATCCATCATGAAATGGGCCCTATGTATCATGGGAGACAGCCGAGCTAAATGGCTGTTATGCCACAGTCCATTTCTCTAGACATGTAGAGACATGATTGTCATCAGGCCCACGTTCATGGAGTCAGAAGTCACTGGGCATTGATGGCAGAGGTTTTCCTGAGCCACTGGAGTAAGCCGACATGCAGGAAGATGGGTAGGTGAGTAGATGGCACAGAGAAGGGCACCCTGAAATGCCACAACTTCACTGTTAATTTTTTTTTTAATAGGCCAATGAAAGAGCAAGGGGGTTTATTTGCAGCTTACTTCTCTGCATACAGAGCCATGCATGTCACTGCCCATAGTAGTAAACCAAAGTATAGCTCTCCTGTGTGTGAGGATTGGATATGCCATTCCTCAGCTGCTCCACTCACAGGCACATGCACAACATCCCAGAATCTGCCTCACTGAACAAATACCAGGAGGCTGTCCTCACTGGACACGGCACAGTCCTGCTGCCTAATCTCAGCTTAAGCTTCCCACCTTTTTCCATATTCTCAATAAACATCTTGTGTTGAGCACTGTACCAGGCGGTGGTCTGCACATTTCATGTACTCAATACCGTTCATTATTTAGTCCTTGCCATGAGCCTGTGTGGTAGGTAAATGTTCTCCACATTTTTATAAAGGAAGAAACTGGGCCACTTGGCTGAGAACGCATAGCTAATGAGTACAGAGCAGGGATTCGATCCCAGGTCTTGCCAGCTCCGTAGCACAGGCTTTTAGCCCCTGTTAAATATGCTTCGGAAGGGCAGAACCCCTATTCTACCAGTTGAAGCTCTCACACCCCACTTCAAAGACAGCCTGTATGAACCGCCTTGAATTTTGCTATAATTACATCTGTCCTCTAATACTTTCTTCTTTGCTTGGATGAAAAAGTTCCTTTGATCCTCCAAAGATGTATTTGTATAGAGTTCACAGCATCGTGGCTGGCACTTAGTAAATTAGTTACTATCACCGTGGCTGTTACTTTTGTTGTTATTACTAGTGCCTCCTTGACTAACCTATCTCTATTTATTTTCTGAGTCCCATTTCTTCCTTTCGCCCGGAAATTTACTCATGTTTTCTCAATGATCCTCATATTTTTTTCTGAATATTCTTTATTGGGCTTCATATCTATTCCTGTAACTCTAACTTTGTGTGTTACCCCCAAAAACTGTACGTGTAGTCTCAACTTCCCTTTGGTGTACCACATCCTCATTTCTCAGGTACCTGCTAGAAATATCTCCATACAAATATATTGCCAGCCAATTAAATTCCAAATATTTGCAATTCAAAGAATTATATTCCCCCCAAATCAGCTTCTGTTTTTCTCTTTTGTGTTAAACTTTAATGGTACACTAAGTGCCATAGTAACTCAGATTAGAAAATTTAAAATCACATCTGATTTCCTCTTCTCCCTTTACCTTCCACAACCAATCAATTGCTAAATATTCTTGTGTCAACTTAGTCTCAGGTCCCTCCCTACTAATCTGATTGCCCCCACATTTGTTTAGAGACTGAAGAGATTTTAGCCTAGACACTAAAGACATCTTCTTTCTTCTGATTCAACTTCCTGTAACACACCATAGACATAACTGTCACATTAATATTCCCAGATAGACCAGGTACATCCTTCCACTGTTAAAAATCCACAGCGTTGCTCCTTAACTGCCAAGGGGTGGGAATTTGGGTCTTTAAATTCAGTACTTTCATATCAGTAATTCATGTAGCCTCCCCTTTGTACCAGTCACCTACACATGGCTCTGCCCTCAATGGTATCAGCTTGCTTAACTCATGAGCAATGCTGTCTGCCTGAACTGAGATGATCTCTGTCTTATCTCCTCTTTGGTCATAGGAGTTACACAGAAGTAGCCCAAGAAAGGAGACAGGAACACATTTTAGTAAACACTGATGGCTGGATGACTCCTAGGAGCCAAGAGAAGTTCCAATCCTATCTCCTCTACTTCTCTGGCCCATAATGAGCTTGAGCTTCTCCTCCTCTAACTTCCTTTCATTTATTGGTACTTATTCTTTTTTGATACTTTCATGACCTAGTATTAGGTCATTAACTGTGAAATGTCCAATTTTGAATCAAAAGTTTATTATTTTTATCTCAAGCAAGAAGCAGTAAATTAATCAAAGTATGCACCTAAACTATCAACACATTTTTGCCATCTTAATGGTAGCTTGCTTATGCCAGCAGCAAAGAGCCTGGAGAGTGAGTGGTGAAAAAATCATGAAAGGTGTTTTCCACAGCCTGTTGAGAATTGAATATTTTTCCTTTCACGGAGTGGTCCACAGCCTGGAAGAAGGGGTAGTCAGTTGGTGCAAGGTTTGGCGAATACATGGATGACAGACAGTTTCGAAGTCCAGCTGCTGTAGTTTGAGCAACGTTGCTTTTTGCAACCTGTGGTCTTGCAAGAGGATTGGTCTGTCTCTAGTGATCAATATCAGCTGCTTAATCACAAGCATCCTCATCATTTCATCTAGTTGGTTGCAGCAGACATGCGCTGTAACCGATTGACCAGGTTTCATGAAGCTCTAGTGGATAAGACCAGCGCTGGACTACCAGACACCATCAGCTTTCTTTGATGAATATTCGGTTTTGGACTGTGTTTCAGCTCTTTATCTGTATCCAACCATTGTGCCAAACACTTTCAATTCTCAAAAAGAAACCATTTTTCATCACATGTAACAATTCAGTGTAGAAATCATTAGCCTTTATGTTGTGACAGCAAAGAAAGGCAAGCTTTGAGATTTCTCTTGTGATGCTCATTCAATTCATGTGGTAACCATCTATCCAGCTTCTTTATCTTGCCGATTTGTTTCAAAGGGTCCAATCCTGTTGGAATAGTAACGTTGAACCCTGCTGCTAATCCACACAGAGGCTGAGATGGATTCACTTCCACTACAGCTTTCAGCTCATCATTATCTACTATGGTCTCAGGTCACCCATGTGGCTCATTTTCAAAATCAAAATCTCCAGAACAGAACTTCTCAAACCATCAATGTACTATGTGTTCATTAGCCACATCCTTTCCAAACACTCCGTTGATATTTCAAGCTGTCTGCACTGCATTGGTTCCATGACGAAACTCATATTCAAAAACAACACAAATTTTTGACTTATCCATGGTTTCACAAAAATTGCTCTAAAGAGAAATTAGAGCTAGAGCCCATTCTACTAAATGAAATAGCAAAAGAATGAAAAAACAAGCACCACATGTACTCACCATTAAATTGGTACTAATTGATCAACACTTATGTGCACATATGGTAGTAACATTTATTGGGTGTTGGGCAGGTGGGAGAGGGGAGGAGGGGATGGGTATATTCACATCTAATGGGTGCGGTGCACACTGTCTGGGGGATGGGCACGCTTGTAGCTCTGACTTGGGTGGGGCAAAGGCAATATATGTAACCTAAACACTTGTACCCCCATAATATTCTGAAATTTAAAAAAAAATTAACCTTCAGCAAAAAAATAAAAAATGAAAAGAAATTTGAAAAATAATCACAAGCCAAACTGTGCATGTGAAAGAGTGAGAATGTACCTTCACAATAAAAATAGAACAAGAAGTGTCAAAGTGAAATGTCAGACATATCAACTGTCAAACTTAGTACTTAAGGAAATTGGACACTTCATACTTAATAACAATATTAGTTCTTTTTGAAGGCATATTGTTTTCCCTTCCTTTCAGAAAACTCCTTGAACATGAGAACTGGGCTTCTCAACTCCTGCTTTTCCATGCTGGGCCTTAAACAATGTTTGGCCCTAGCAGGTACTCAATAAGCATTATTAGAATCTAGTGTGCAGTGGATGTTATTACAATTTTGGATTCCCTATTTGGAATGAGATTTAGAACAGGGCTTCCTAAGTTTGGCTATTGGTATCAGGTGGAACTCTTTTGGTTTTGAGTGATTTAAAACTTAGCTTATCTTGGCTTAAACACTTCGGCTGATTTTACTAAAACATCTAGACATAGATTTCAAGTCAGATAAGCCTGATCAAAAACTCCATCAATTCATTAAGAATTCAGCTTAATGCTTTCCACCATGTCGGCTTCATTCTCAGGCTACGCACGGTAGCCCTCAACAGCTCCAGGTTTTCCCTGGCTACAGCAAACAAAGTGTCCACTGCAATTCCAGGACCCAACAACGTTATCCACCGTCTTCAGAGGAAAAGAGTCTTTTGCAGTAGCTCTAGGTCTTACGATTCACCCTTTACCACTGGCCTGAATGGTGACAGGGCAGGTGTAACTCAAAAACAACCACGTGGTGGAGAAGAGGCAGGGATGAAATACACGGAAGGAAATCTGGGTAGTGGTGTAGAGAGAAGGGGGGAATTAATGTTTAGGCTGAAACTAATGCTTTCACTATAGCGTTCATCAGAATTGCCAGATAAACTTACATAAGTTCTATCTTAAAACTTCTGAATGAGAATCTTGTTCTGGAGTCTAAGATCTACATTTTATGAAACCTACCCAGGCCATCCGGTTTGAGGGATCAAAGCATCTTACTTCTGTCTGCTCCTTTATTTACTTCTGTAACACAGGAAAATAATCCAGATATATATTAAAAAGATATAAAATAATACTTAGAAAGAAATATGAGCACCAAGGAAAGTGGCTCTGTAAATATGAAAGTATAATTATTTTCAATAAGCATTTCTGCCTGCAGTCTCATCTGAAATAAAAGCATATGCGCTGCAGGGATGTCTGATTCTGATCTATCAGACTCACTACCACAGATTTATTCTCTTAGATAGCATGATGAGCAGTTGAATCTCTAAAAGGAGTAGGAATCTATCCTCTGGGGTACCCCTGGCCCCATCCTGAAAGAGTCACGTATATAATATCACAAAGAGAAATCTAATACAAATGGAAGTTTCCTCTGATGACACAAAATAATCAAAAACTTTGCACCCAAATAGGGAAGAAAGGCATTTGCATAACTATGATAGGAACATTAGAAAGATGAAATGCTAAGAAACCCTAAATGGAAGTTCCCTCCTGGCATAAAACCTGCTCTCAAACACAAGACTCAGAGCATTCACTTGGGCAATTCTAATGTAGCTTGCCATGCCAACGAAGTCGCGGAATGCGCCATCGAGATGGTCTGGGCCCTGGAGAGATCCTATGCGATGCTCTAGCGGTGTGTCTGGGGAATGAAAGGAACAGAACAACTGTACAGCCAGCTCCAATCCCTTCCCTTCCTGCATGATAGTTTAATGTGCTCAACTGATTAAAATTGACAAACAAAAAATACAAAGGGAAAGAGATGCAAGGGACAGGAGAGTGGCAGGTTGCTGGAGGGACTCTCTGTCTCGTCTTCCAGAATCCTTTTTGCTTTCCTAAGGGGATCAACTTCTTTTCCTATCTTATTCTAGCAGAATATAATCTTTCTTCCTCTTAATTCACCCACCCCTTAGCCAACCTTCTGCAGTCTTTCTCCCTTCTTCTTCCTGTCTCTCTCCCCCAAGTGTTCCGAAGAAGCTGGCATGATGGATAACAGATGTTCTTTGACATATTGTGTCATTTATCACACAACAGCCCCAATCCTGCTAACAGGGCCTTACCCATATGTCACTGTCGGCTTTTACGTGGCCCCAATGCATCAAAAAGAAATGGTTTAATACAATGTGCTGTAATTCCTGAGTCACAGCTCAATGGAGAGGTTTGGGACACTGAGCTCCCTTTCCTTTCCAGTTTATTTATTTGTTTCCACTGGCTCCTGTTCCTGATAAATGAATGAATGAAATCATCTGAGGTCAGGTGGAAGGAAAAATTAGCCTCAGAACTGTGCTCCAGGTGGGAAGAAAAGGGGAAGGTAGGTCTAGAGTGGGGGGCAGAAAACGCAGGCTGCACTGTATTACCACATTCCCTGGCAGGCACTTGCTTATTTTCCATGGAGTACTGTGTCTGCCATGCTTGACAATGAGGGGCACTCAGTGGTGAAATTCTATAAATCCAAACTGACACAAGAGTGCTCTGCTGTGTCCCCGAATGGAAGAGAGTTTACTGCATCAGCCAGAAGGGAAGATCCCCTGACCAAGCCTTCACTTATGACTGCTCCTGCTTTGGCTGAAGCAAAAGGGTTCCAAGGTATTTCTCGTTACAACCCATTCATCCCAGAAGCATCGCCATAGCAACAAGTCACATTTTTGTAAGCACCAAAGGCTATCACAAGTTCACACACTTTATGGATTTCTTTCTCCCCAGTCCCCCGTGGTGGACTTGCTACTCCTCTCAGCTTGCCAGGGTGTCACATCTCCCTGAGGGTAATGGGCTTTACGTCAGGCTGAGGGCCAACATTCTCGACCTCCGAGGCCTTTCATTCAAGCCACACCCACTTCAGAGGGAACCAGATAGGATGATGCCCACAATAATAATAACATTAGCAATTTTTTCACTTTCCAACTCAGACATGCAAAGATATGCAAAGGCTTCTACCTTCTTATATACATGAGCTACCATCCCACTGGATAAGGAAAATCTTAAATTTTCAATTTAAGGGTTTGCAATTTGTTCTGGTTTAAATTGTCTTTGGGGTTAAGACAACTATGTTGAAGGAAAAAAAAATAAGTTAATTCAGAATTTAACTTTCTGTTAGGGCTCTTTTCTCCCCTCTCTCCTTCTTCCCAAGATGGCATGTATCTGTTGAGGGACTACGAAGGTGTGGGGAACAGGTGGCCCCTGGTCCTGTGCTGGTCCTTTAACTAAAAGGTCTGGCCTGGCCTGTAGGAGTGGGCTGCTGGCTCCAGCGCTGGCCCCAGGCACCCTTCCCCTTTCTGGTGCTGGAAATCACAGTGGGTTTTCTTGGTCTTATGCACAGCTCCACTTTTGCTGCAGGGACAACGTTCCCGAGGATCCTCATGGCCACCTTGGTTCTCCCAGGGCTCCCACTTAGGCCCTGGGCAAGCTGGACTGCCCCCGGGTAGCCTTTTTACCCTGGGCTCACACACCTTCACTGGAGGGAACCCTTCTGGCCAGCTCTCCGGCTGGGCTCCCAGGAACTTACCATTCCTGAGAGTCATGTGGAAACTTCCAGATCCTTTTCCAACACATGGAAGCTGAGGGAGACCAGGGACAGCTAACTCCAGCTGTCCTTCTCCCTGGCCATTGGGGCAAGACTTCTTATCCAACTGATTTATTAGGGTGGGGACTTCTTTGAAGAAAAGGGGAGTGATGAAAGCCAACAAGAGTGAAGGAAAAAGCTAGCAAGACTGTGGTCTCCAACAGATATATAAAAGCATGCTCAACATCACTAATCGTCATGGAAATGCAAATCAATTTATATCATCTTACTCCTGTTAGAATGGTTATTATCAAAAAGACAAAAGATAACAAATGCTGGTGAGGATTTGGAGAAAGGGAAATGCTGGTACGTTGTTGGTGGGGATGTAAATGTTACAGCCACTGTGGAGAACAGTATGGAGGTTCCACAAAAAACTAAACATAGATCTACCACATGATCCAGCAATCCCACCAATGGGTATTTATCCAAAAAAGAAAGAAAGAAAGAAAATCAGTATATCAAACAGATACCTGCACCCTCATGTTTATTGCAACACCGTTTGCAATAGCCAAGACATGGAATTAACTAACATAAGTGTCTGTCAACAGATGAACAGAGAAAATATAGTACGTATGTGCAAGGTAATACTATTCAGCCATAGCAAAGAATGGAATCCTGTCATTCACAGCAACATGAATGAGCTTGGAAAACATTATGTTGAGTGAAATAAGCTAGACACAAAATTACAAATGCCACATGTTTTCACTCATATGTGGAAGCTACAAAAGTTGAACTCCTAAAAATAGAGAGGAGAATAGTAGCTACTAGTGGCTGTGAAAGGTAGAGGGAGGAAGGGACAGTAAGAGGTTGGTTAATGGATACAAATTTACAGCTGGATAGGAGGAATAAATTCTGGTGTGCTTTAGCACTAGACGGTAACTATAATTAACAACAATTTATTGTATATTTTAAATAGCTTGAAGAGCAGATTTTGAATGTTCCCAACAGAAAGAAATGATAAGTGTTTGAGGTGATGGATATGCCAATTATCCTGATTTGATCATTACACATTGTATATGAGTATTGAAATATCACACTATATTCCATGAATATGTATAATTATTATGGGCCAGTTGCAATTAATAATAAAAACAAAAAAATAAAAAATGTGGCCTCAACATGAGCTCCCCATACATCTGATCACACAGGGATGCTGAGAGCACAAACTGCACCACCAAGAGCCGCGAGTCCGAGATGGAGGTCCCGCGAGCCCTGCTGCAGCTGATCATCGGCCAAGGGCCACAGGGGCTGGCAGGGAGAGAGAGCTGCTAGGTGACTCTGGCTCAGTGACTCTGGCAACTCTTAGGAGAGGAGGATAATGGTTTCTCTTTGCCAGTCAGCACAGCATCTGGGGAGACATGCACAGGCTGATAAAGGGGATCTGGACAGGACGGTGGTAACACCCACGGCTCTGCCTCCATCACTTCTGCTTTCCTGCAGCCACCTCGCCTTGCTGGGGGACCCTCCTGCACAGCAATCTCGCCTCTCTTTTTTTCCTTCCAGAGTTCTTAATAGGGAAATGTCAGTTTCCTCTGCTTCCCCTTCACCCCTCTCTAACACATTTTCCCAAAAACAGTTCACCTCTGAGGGTGGAGGTCGGATGCACGTGACGAAGCACTTGCTTTTCTTGCTGTTGTTCTTTTCCTTTCCCTAATCCACCAGGGCTGCAGGAGATGGATTTTTACTTTCCTTGCTTTCCAGCATTGATTCTCCCACTATTGTATCTCTTTCTTTCCCAAAGTCATATCTGCCCTGGCCCATTTCCTAGAGCCATATGGTGTGTTGAATGAAGGAAGAGAAAGTGGGTTACCAACAATGACAGATCTAAAATGATCCTCTATTGTGATTATTGTTGCTATCAGTATTGAAAATATACTTTGAGTCGAGCTCTGTATTTTACATTCCCAATAAATTTTTGAAAACCACCATGAAGTAAATATGATTATATTCACTTACAAATTAGAAAGTTAGCATCTAGGCAGGATACGGAAATACCCAAAGTGGTACAGGTGGCAGGGAATAAAACCAGAACTTGATACCAGCTCTGTCCAATTCTGAAGCTCATGTTCATTCCATTAGATGGTACCCAGGAAGCCCCGGGTATATTTAGAAATGGGGGGGGGGGCGGTAATATCATCTCCTCCACTCTCGGCCTGCTCCTCCAGGTTCAAAGCCAGGGATATTTTTTCTTTTTTTCTGACCTGACCGTGTTCCTTTAACCCTAGCTGAGTACTACACCCCATATGGCTGGCGCCCAGTGAAAGCAAGGCACAGCCTCCTCGCTCCACGCAAACAGTCGTCTTGAACCAGACTCTGATCTTACCTTGGCTCTTTTTCCTTTCTCAGCTCCTTGGGGGTACTGGGCTCCTAATGTTCCAAACTTCATCTGTTGTGTTACCATCTTCCCCTGCCCCTGAGGATTTGACTGCTTTCCTTTTGGCACTCAGAGCTCTTCAGAACATGACTTTAACTTTCCTTAAGCTCTTCTGATCCTGCCCTCTCTAAGGACTGATTTCACCCCAGGGCCTGAGAAGTCTACTGGACACTGGGCTGCTGAGTTGGTGTCCCTGCAGGGCTTGACTCTTCACTGTGGCCACCACAGACTGAAGATTCTGGCTTAACTTCCACTGCCAATTCCAACTATTTCATTCATTCCAGTGAATTGGCCCTTTGGTTGGACAACTGCCATGGTTAGTTTCTGGGAAAGGAAAGTGGCCCAACCTTTTCCAATGGCAGGGATACATTGCCCCCATGTATAATGACTATGAATGCTGTCATTTAGTCCCTTTGGGACTTAAGGTGAGGTCTTGGCATGGGCCTGTTGGCAAGCATATCTATATTATTGGCACATCTACTCTCACATCATCTTCTATGGTTCTCAAAGTCATTTATTAAACAGAATCAGCCACTATCTGTCCTCTTCCCTGCTCAAAAGGCCATAAACTTTGTTTGAGCAGGAATTGGAGAGAGCTGATGGAGACTTTTTTTTCTTTTCTGTAGCATGAAATGTTGAAGATTTTGGTTTCAAAGGCAAAACAGTAGCTTGACATGAAAATATATATATATATGTCAGATGTGAACTTCACTACTTTAAAGGGTTTTTCAATGATCAATGACAATTATGCCCAGACATCCAAATTTGCTATATGAACAGCCATCACCCTCAGGGCTACTTAATAAAGACAGTCACACAGCACAGTAAGCACACTGACAGCCCTTTACAAAACAGTTCTTTGCCAACAAGCCTTCCTCTGCTGGTTTTGAGCAAATCATCTTTCTTGAGTTCTTACAGTAGGATGGATGGTTTCTGTCCTTGTTCATCAGCTACATCTCTAACTCTGTAGGTTACATCTTTAAACCATCTGTCCTGACCCTCACTCTAACTTATGACTCTGGCCCCAATGTCCTTTCCTGTCACTGTGTTTGATCTGGATTTTTTCAGCTTGTTTCTCATACCTGATTTTGAATCTGATGTTTGTTCCACTTAACTCTTGGCATCTCATGTTCTGATAAAGGCCACCTTGCTTTGACTATGCCCCCTTGGCTCAACTCTCACTTCAGAGAATGTTTTGGAGTGTGATTGCTGTCCCCTGGCTCCCATTCTGACTGTGTTCATGCTGCAGTATCACAGCAGGGGGGGCATGGTAAATGCACAGTGGGTAAGAGCTCCGTCTCGGGTTAGAGTATCAGTGGTATCATTTACAAACTACGTGTCTCAGGGCAAAACACTGGACCCATTTCCTTGTCTAGTAAGAAAACTCACCTCTGGATGGTTATGAGGAATAAATGAGATTGTGTCTATAAAACTTAGCACAGTGCCTGGAATTAAGTAAGCGGTTCACTCTCATTCACTATTATGATTCCTGTTATTATTATTCTCCTTCCTGTGGCAGGGATAGGATGTGTGTGAACGTGTCAATTTAGCCCTCGGTAACAGATTCTTGATCATAATCTCAACTTCTCCTTTCTTGATGATCTAGAAGGGTTTCACAAATATATCTCCTTCTGGGTATAGCCAGATAATATATGAACCAACAACCATAGGTATATTGCACACTCTTTAGCATCTCTCCTGTTAGGCAGATTCCCCTTTCACTTTTTTAAGATTATTCTATGTACCCCTCTTGAAAATAGCATTAAGTTTCTGGATCTAAAAAGTCTTAGATCCCAATGGATGATTTTCAAAGTATCATTTGCTCTTTTTCTGTCATTAGTATGCAGCCTATGAACACAGTGTTTCCATTTCATAAAAGTATAATATGGTAGCACAGAAATTATAGACAAATTGTGTTGGAAAATTAGTCAATAAACTTTTATTATACCAGTCCTTAATGCTGTTATTAATTATGAGGAACTTAAAATTAATTTCTACCCAGGGTAAAATTTGCTGCTGAAACTCCTGAGATAAAGCTGGCCAGGGCAACAATTGAGGCCTCTTCAGGGACCCTCTGGCTGTTCTCACCTGGGCTGTGTGCACTCGTAAGGTCCTCCCTAAGCAAACTGGGCATGCTCGTGCTTACACAGCCTCTCTGCTGTGGGCTGCTTGAGTGCAGGAGGCCTGAGCAAGGACAGCAGTTGGAGAGAGGAGGAACTCACTCCTTTCATGACACCTGAGGAGGATGTATATGATGGAGAACCACAAGAAAACACCACCATGGGATCAAGTTGCTGCTTCCTAATCGTGGTTTGAAAAGCCACAGATTTCTGTGCTTTGCTCACTGTGGCCTTTGTATCACTCCTGTTGGTGGCCTTGTTAATAACCTTTGTTGAATCCTGCTAAACTGAAATTTATGTATTCATTTATTCATTCATTCATTCTTTTAACTGATAATGCATTATATACTAAGCCCTGGAGAATCAAAGATGAACATTGTCCCTACTTTCTTGGAATTTGTAGTCTACTTGGAAGAAATTAAGATCTAC
>RJWJ010010806.1:0-46007 GCA_004363605.1 Indri indri | reverse complement strand
AAAAAAAAAAAAAAAAAAAAAAAAAAAGGATGGTAAGATGCTGCTAAACATCCCACAACTGCAGTCCCCAAACCCTGGGCTGAAGACTGGTACTGGTCAATGGTCTGTTAGGAACCAGCCACACAGCAGAAGGTGAGCAATTGGTGAGCAAGCAAAGCTTCATCTGTATTTACAGCCACTCCCCATCACTCGCATCACCGCATAAGCTCCTTCTCCTGTCAGACCTGTGGTGACATTAGATTCTCAGAGGAGCGTGAACCCTACTGTAAACTGCACATACAATGGATCTAGGTTGTGGGCTCCTTATGAGAATCTAATGCCTGATGATCTGAGGTGGAGCTGAGGTGGTGATGCTAGCTCTGGGGAGCAGCTACGAACACAGATTATCATTAGCAGAGAGGTCTGACTGCACAATAAATGTAATACACTCAAATCATCCTGAAACCATTCCCCCAACCCCCAGTCCATGGAAAAATTGTCTTCCATGAAACCAGTACCTAGTGCAAAAAAGGCTGGGGACCACCGTGACCTATAGGACACAGAGCAGCTCCCACTACTCTATTCTTAAGCATCTAAAATAGTGCTTGGCATGTAGTAGGTACTCAGAAATCTCTGCTGAATTAATAGATTTACATATTAGGAAACTGAGGCATGGAGTGGTCTCACATTAGTAAATCGTAGAGCTGAGAATCAAATTAAAGTCTTCTAACTAGTCTAGGTTCCTCCGTATTTGTCTTGCAGTAGTTTGTTAATATTTTTCAAAAGACTTTTAAAAGTCCATATCCTTTGACTTAACAATTCCAGTTTTAAAAATTGATCTTAAGAAGTTATCAGAGTTGTACACTGAATATATATATATATATATTTTCATTATTTCAAAGACAAAAAATTTTAAGTAGAATCCTACTTCATTCAATAAAAGATAAATTATGTTACATCCATATTCAATAGCATGTTATGAAAGATATTAAGGCATAGGTATATTTATCCATAAGAAAAGGCATTAAAGATATATTGTTAAATGACAAAGGAACAGAGTAGGTCATAAAATAATATGTATATCAATATGTGTGATGCCATATGGATATGTATATTTCCATGGGAAACAATGAGGAAGGATGAACACCAAGATGTTAGTGATAATTTTTTCTAAGTGATGCTATCTGTAGTGATGTTATTTTTTTCTTCTTGCTTATGTGTATTTTGTAACAACTTAAAAATATATATGGTTTGAGTATTATAGGGAAGTAGGCCAGGCACAGTGGCACATGCCTGTAGTCTAGGCTACTCCAAAGGCTGAAGTGGGAGGATCCTTTGAGTCTAGGAATTCAAGGCCAGCCTGAGAATCAAGGCAAGACCCCATCTTCTTAAAAAAAAAATCCACTAGGAGGAAAAATACATCTACCCAGTCTCTTGGTTAAAGAATGAGAAACCCTATAAATTTACCAGACAGGACAGATGATTTCTTTTCACTTAAGTCTACTACTACTGTAATCTTTTCTATTTGAGAGAAAAGATTTATTTTCAGAAAATGCTTAATAGCTAAAGAAAGATGTGGAGTTATCAACAGCAACTAGCAATCTATACCATAATAAAACTTGATCAACAGGGAAGTAGCACTAAAATGCTTTCTAAGCCTAATATATAATGATACTGAACCTATTACTATCTTTAAAAATCTATAAACAAAAGATCAAACGAATCTCAAGGTCCATCGTTATGCAGGAAATTCAATGATTAGAGGAAAATACAAAAAAATCTTCCAACCCAACTTACAAAACTGCTGTGAGACATCTGTTGCATTCATTCACCTAGACCATATATTTCTAAGATTTCTATAAAAGCATTAATTATCGAAAATATCTTATTTTCAAATGCATGCATGCATTACCTGATGTCTCTGTCAGATTGCCAAACAATATAACCTATCAATCTAGCATCTGGCAATAAGCCATTTAATTTTACTTTAATAGTTTACTAAGAACAACTTACTTGATTTACAACTGGTTACTTACTTTTTTACATGGTTATATTGAAATTTCAAGTTGAACAGACTTGCAATTGTACCTTGTGCTTATATTAGGTTAGTTCACTTCTATTTATCAAAAAAAATTATTTTTAAAAATTTCATTAACATAAAGGGTTTGTTCAAAAGAGAAAGTTTAATGGTTATTTTTGTTTCTTTCCCAACTAGTTAAAAAACAATCACTATTTATCTATATCATCTCCTTAAAGATTCAAATACTTGCCATACCTTGAAATAAACTTACTGATGTTGATAAGCATGTATTATCAAAAGTAGGGGCTTTCTCTTAAAGCTTCTCTACTTTCCTTCCTGCAATTTATTCTACTATGACATACTTTGTAAAGCGATTTTTCTCCCATAAAATTCAAGAAGCTAGTGGCCAATATGTGCATAAGAAATATTTTTTTTTACATTAAAAATGTCATAACATATACCTTACGGACTACATACCATTGAAAGCAATCTCTTTTAAACTAAGAAAACTTCACCAAGGCATATACAAGAAACCAGTTAAGAGTACACACGTATACACACACACACACACACACACACACACACGAAGTAGCCTGCATTAGAAATAACTGAGTATCTTTTTTCCTAAATTAGACTTTATATTTTAACAGAAAAAAAAAACTGATTAAATTGAGTAGCAACTAAGGTGGGTAAGAAACCAGTTTGAAATAACAGAAGTCACTGAATAAAAACCAACTGTGTATTCTGAAAGCTATCTTGAAGGGTATATTCAGATGATGTTTGGAATATGTCCCTGTGTTCAACAGGTGGAATAAGCAATTCTAAATTTAAAGTTACTTATTACCAGAAAAGTCTCTAGATATGATCTAGGCCAATCCTATCATTTAATAAATGAAGAAAAAGAGGCTCTGGGCAGTTAAATGACTTTGCCAAAGAGACACAGTGAACCACAGATTAGGGGCTACAGCCTGGCTCTCCTCCTGATCCTGCTTCTTGCACTGCAACAATTTCTCATTGTGGGGAGGTGGCGAGGGAAGTGTCTCAACAAACTTGGCAGCTTGTTTTTGTAAATAAAGTTTTATTGGAAAACATTAATTTTCTGTTTTCATGCTACAAGAAAAGAGTTGAGTAGTTTTTAGAGACACCTTAAGGTCTATAGCTTAAAATATTTATTATCTGGTTCTTTACAGAAAAAGGTCTGCTGACTCCTACATTAAAGACTTAACATACAATCAGAAGTTTCAGAACTTAATATATAATAAGTACAGTTGACCCTTGAACAACACAGGTCTCAAATGCACAACTCCACTTGTACACTGATTTTTTTTTTTAAATAAAAGTTACGCCAAATGTGTCTGCTTCTCCTGCCTACCCTTCCACCTCCTCCACCTCTTCCATGTCTGCCACCCCTGAGAGAGCAAGTCTCCTTCTTCTTGGACTACTCAATGTGAAGATAACAAGGATGAGGACCTTTATGTTGATCCATTTCCACTTAATGAATAGTCATATTTTCTCTTCTTATGATTTTCTTAACAACGTTTTTTCACTAGCTTGTTATAAGAATACAGTGTATAACACATATAACATACAAAATATGTATGAATTGTTTATGTTATTGTTAAGGTTTTTGGTCAACAGCAGGCTGTAGTAGTTAAGTTTTTGAGGAGTCAAAAGTTAAATGTGAGTTTTTGCCTGTGCAGCAGGTCAGTGCCTTTCCTTTGATGTCAGGAATAAGACAAGGATGCCCTCCATCACCGATTTGCAAACTAGAAAGAGAAAGAGTAACAAAATCAGCCACAATAAAGCTGCAGATATAAGATATTTGCAAACAGGCTGGACGCCATGGCTCATGCCTCTAATCCTAGCACTCTGGAAGGCCAAGGCAGGAGGATTGCTTGAGGTCAGGGGTTTGAGACAGCCTGAGCAAGTGAGACTGCATCTGTACTAAAAATAGAAAAAATTAGCTGGGCAACTAAAAATAGAAAAAATTAGCCAGGTGCTACTTGGGAGGCTGAGGCAGGAGGATTGCTTGAGCCCAGGAGTTTGAGGTTGCTGTGAGCTAGGCTGATGCCAAGGCACTCTAGCCCAAGCAACAGAGTGAGACTCTATCTCAAAAAAAAAAAAAGATATTTGCAAACACTTAACTGAAAAAGGGCTAGTATCTTCTATAGGTATGTGTATGTGTATAGACTGCTACAAATCAATGAGGAAAAGGCAGACAATCCAACAGAAAAATCAGCAAGAGACTTGAACCAGGACTTCAAAAGAGGAAATCCAAATGGGCAATAAACATATGAAAAGGAAGATTTTTGCTTTCATTCTTTTCTGCATTGTTTCATTTATTAAAAATCATGTGCCTGTGTTTTTCTATATATTATTTTCATTTTTTTAACGTGAAATAAATGAAGCCACAGGCAACAAAAAAAGAAAAGGCAAAAAATAAAAATATATGAAAAGGTGCTGGGCCTCATTTTGTGATCAAGAAAATAGACTTTAAAAATATGAGATACCATTACATACTTAACAAAGACTGCAAAAACTAAAATCTCTGACAATACCAGTGTTGTAGAGAATGTGGAGTTACTTTAATGGTGGTAAGAGTATCTTTGGTATACACTTTGGAAAACAGTTTGACATTATTTAGTAAATTTCCAGATGCACACATACTTTGTGACCCAGCAATTCCATTTCTAAGCACACCCTGAAGAGATATGTGCTCGGATGCATGTACAAAAGTGTTCATAGCAGCACTATTTATAATAGTCAAAATCTCTACATAACTCAAATGTTCAAAAGCACAAGAAATAAAAAGAGGAACACACATATATAATACTACAAAAACAATTAACATGGATAATGATGATAATATTATTCTGACTACTATTACTACTATTTTGACTATTATTTACACTAATGTCTTCTCTGTGGATTATGTATGCCCCCTGAAAATATCTGCTCAGGGAGAACATAAAGAAATGCCTATTTGGGAAGTAAAGCTTCTTTGTGCTATTTTTCTTCTAGTTTCTCCACTATGATACTTTTAAATGTATCTTCTTGCTTGTTCTGCATTATATTGACGACAAAATTTTGATAGGAACTAAAGTTCTGCCCTCCGTGTCATTTCTCTCTTAGCAATGCCACCTCCCGTCTGCAGGTGCAGGAGTCCTGAACCTGTGCAGGCTGAGTAAAAGTAACAGATGAGGTGTATGTAAAGTGGGTGTAATAAAACCTGCATGCTGAAAGGAAACAGTAAAAGAGATGTGCTAGATTCCTCACTGCTCACACCCTCTACAGCTCTTGTTAGGATTCTGGCCCACAGACTCTATTTTGTGGTAATCGTTGTGGCCCATTTTCACAGCAGACGACAGCAGGCAATTATTTACATGAGAGGCCACAAAAGATATGAGGTTACTACATCATATGCATACTATATTTTAGTGGCAAAATACCTTTTTTTCAATGGAGAAAACAAATATGCGTTGTTTTAAAAGTGGCTAAGTTTTATATCTTGCCAAGCACAAAGCATTACATAAACTATATTGAAATTTCCAGTTTCTAGTAACAAAAGATAAAACCTAGTAGTGATTTTAAAATTTATTTATAATCAAACAGGAAATTATAACAGATTTCACTTACAGCTTCTTACTAGTGCACATTAAAGTTACCAGAGGAGAATAAGCTATTTAAATTATCAGGTCATAATCACCAACTTAATCACTCCTTTTAATATTAAAATATTTAACATATAAATTTAATTTGGTGAAAGGTAAGAAGAATTCCATATAGCAATACAGCTTTATGGGTTTTAGTATTTAATAAATTACTTAATAAATAATAGTTTATTAATCTTTCCACATGACCTTGGAATCAAGACACTAACAGGAATTATGACATGAAAAATATCAACAAATCATTCTACATGCATTTATCCTAAGCATCTACTCACAAGAAACGGTTAGAAATACAAAGAAACATAAAACATAGCCCCAATAATTAATGTATGATCTCAGGAAATAAAACATCTATGCACCTGTTAGATAAGCAATTTATCTAACAATACAATTAAACAATAACACAAGGTAAGAAGTAGTAACATCAAGTGTGTAGGAATGTCAGCAGAATTTTGAGGAACAGAGAAAGGCATATTCAGTTGGGATGTTTAGAGGGGCTTTACGGAAAAGATGGAGTAAATAAGATTTAGGTAAGAGGTGGGGAAAGGAAAGGACATTCTTGGCAAAACAATTTAGTGAAGAGAGAGATGGAAAGTACAGTTAGGTGACAGTGAACATATCTGGTGTGAAGAATGGAGGGTGAACGATAGGAAGGCAAGTGAAGGATCAGACGGTAGATGGCTTTGATTACTACACTAGGTATGGGAGTCTTGAGATACTTAGTATTTCTTAATTGTGGAAGGCTTGTTTATAACTTTTTGCAGGTGGAGACTGTTCCAATACATGACAGGGAAAAAAAAACCAATATTAAAGTATATAATACCATTTTATAATATACTTTAAATGGATGTACTTTGCAGTATGTAATTTATACTTCGATAAAGTTGATTTTTAAAATTTCAACACTAAAATCAGGGATGCTCCCTTTATTGACAACTCTCTTACCATGCATCCATGATTCTATGATGAAATGCATTTACAGCCAAGCCACCATAATCATTTAACCAATTCCTTCACAAAGTATATTCTTCTCCCTACCTCTAGTTTGCTTAACGACATCCATCCTACATATTACTGCCAAGATAATTTTCAAAAAGAACCCTTCTGAATCAGGTACATAATTTCCTTTAGTAACTCTGAAGTCCAGCCCACAGCCTTTTCTCTTAAAAAGGAATAAGCATCTACAATTTGATGTACAATTCAACCTACCACTCTGGTCTTATTTTTCACTACTTTCTATACATAGACATATACAGTACCTTTCTTAAAACGCACTCTTTTTCTAAACATACTTTATTTTCAGTTTTCAATGCCTATCTTCAGGCTGTTATCTCAAACATGCACTCCTATCTTCCACCCTAACCCTACCTACACTTCAAGACCTAGCTCAAATGCTAACCTTAAGCATGAAGTCTTTTCTGAAGGATTTTAGGTATGATCTCTTCATTCTCTAAATTTCCATCAAAAACACCATTCTCTATGTCATTTATAAGAGAATACTTAGTCTGAGGAACTTAGATATCTATATCCAAACATGTATACCTGGATTACAAATCATACAGGACAAGGTAAAAGGACATGCTTAGCACACAGTATTCACTCAACAATTGCTTGTTGCAAGAATGATTATTTGTATGCTATAAATATTCAGAAAGTCATTAATATATAAGTATACAAATAAGACAGTAATCTTGATAGAGCTTTTTTTTTTTGAAGAAAGGAATTTTACCTTTTCAGTTGTAAGTGGTTTTGCAGGCTTTTCTGGCTCCTTCTCTCTCTTTTTCTCTTCCTTTTTTTTTTCCTTTTCTTTCTAAAACATAGCCCAAAGTTTTGATAATAAGTTTACTTTTTTAAAAAATGGCAAATGTTTACTCATTTTTATTTTATTAGTTTGAGTCGTTATTTGAGAAAGGAGAAATATTCAATGATTACAATATCCAGGTGCTATTGAAATATAAAAGTAAACATGGCAAATTAATTCTCATTGAGGTTACATGTTGATGACACAATAAAGAATATCTCTTAAAAAATTAAGACAGAGATGAGACAATTTAGGACTTCTTTGATATTTTAGTTTTTGTTTCATGTTTGTTTTAAACAAATGAGAACGCCAATAAATTCTCACTATATCCTTACATAAGGTTAGGCTTCCTGATAGGAACCATAAAGCTGAAGTCTGAATAAGAAGAAAAAGTAAACTAACTGATGGAACAGACTTCATTATCACACAGAAAAGACAAATTATAACAGGTAAACATGGGGAAAGTATAAAATGAATTTAATTGTTTAAAAAAAATCACAAAGTATTTTCAGTTCATTATCAGTTTTTTGCTTTAAAAAAGGCAAATACAATAACTTTCTAACAAAAAAATGTTAAAAGATAGTGTTTGGGCTGGGCGCGGTGGCTCACACCTGTAATCCTAGCTCCCTGAGAGGCTGAGGCGGGAAGATTGCTTGAGGCCAGGAGTTTGAAGCTGCAGTGAGCTATCATGACACCACTGCACTCTAGCCCAGGCAACAGAGCAAGACTCTGTCTCAAAATACAAAAAACAAAAAAAAAGATAGTGCTTGGGACCAGAGCCAACTGACTAACGTAAGGCAGTCGAGGTAAACTATAGTGATATCAAGATATTCACAATTTGCATTTCCAAGATGGATGAAACAGGATATAATATTAAAGACTTAAAGGTTAAAAACAACAAGCCAGGTACCATGGTGTGAGTCTGTAGTCCCAATCACATGGGAGGCTGAGGTGGGAGGATCACTTGAGCCCAGGAATTTGAGGCCCAACAGGGCAACATAGTGAGAATCCTGTCTCTAAAACAACCACCACCACCACCCTTAAGGGCCACAAAATGCCAAAAAAGGAAAATGAAAACGATTAAACAAAGAGCATTAATAAGATATTTAGAGGGGAGAGAAGACTGGAAACCTCAAATTGAATAACTACTACAACTATGCACTAACCTAGCCTTTTGTTTCCTGGCAGCAAACACGAAAAGATAAATTGATGAACCTAGGAAAGGTAGCATGATAAACACACAGAACTTAGTCAAAACACCTACAGGCTACATTGGCACCCCTGCCTTTAAAATGATGTTTGATGCAACCTCTGTCAGAGTAAATCTGTCATCTGTAAATCAGGAAAGGCAATATTGGCAATTCTTAGGCCATCAGGAGAGAGAAATAATAAAAGTTCAAAAGGCTTTGCAACCATTCATATAAAATTCAAAAACAAGCAAAACTATGTTCTGGGGTATATGTACTAATATCAAACTATGAAGAAAAGCTAAAAAATAATGATAATGATGATGACGATAAAAGTCAGGATGTTAATTACCTCTAAGGAGACAGAATGAGGTTATTCATAAACGGGGAGAGTCACATGAGAGCTTTTGAAATACTAACATTGCTCAATTTCAATGTTTGTTATACAGTGATAGTTTATAAGTATTTATCAAACTAAACACATTTAATGTACATTTTAGTATTAAAAAGAAAAAATAAAAGGCATAAAAACCTCAAAAATAACTCTGTAAATTGTAAAGCACTACACAAATACGGGAAATTATAATTTTAGTATTTGCTGTATGACTTAAAAAAAAGAGGAAAGAAAAAACTTTGGTCCCTGTTCCATTTAAAAGAAATTCGCAGCAAAGATCTTTATACTGAGGGCATGAATAAGCAATATCTTCAACTGTAATTTTAAGAACAGTGGAAAAATTCTAAAGCATTTCCTTATTAACATCTTCTTTTATTAGCCATTAATAGAAAGCAATGAGTGTAATAATAATTCACCAATCAGTGAAAGCATTTGAGTAGAGGCCTAAGCTAACACAGTGTAGGTATATTGCTTTGCAGCAAAAGGCAAATACATGGATAGAATTTCCAGAACTGGATGAAAAGAGTTTATATCTAAGGCTCCTGTTGGCTAAGATTCTCTAAGATCATCTATTTCCACAGTGCTTTTCAGGAACAGGATAAAAGTCAACATAAAGTTGAGCTTTCTGAATACCTAAAGTGCTAAAATCTCAAGAGCAATCTATGTTTTAGCTACCACATGAGCATATGTTAAAAGTGACATTTTGCTATGAACATTAAGGATACTAACATAGTGTAACATAGACAGAAGACCATCTAGAAAGTTGGGTATATTTCCTAAAAAGGCTTTTTATATCTGCTCAAGTACCTGGACTTCATACTGGATATAAAGAAGATGTGACTCTTTAAGACAAGCAGAAACACTACCTATTGCTGACTCAACCATTTTCCAATCAAAACCTGCATTTCCAGACACAACTATAACTACCATGCTTTTTATGGGCCAGGTGATAAGCACCTTATTGTCTAATTTAATCTTTGCAATAACTGTACAAAATGCTGTCATTATTGTCATCTTACAAATAGAGAAACAAAATCTAAAAAAGAAAAAAGAAAAAAAAAGCCACAAAATCTTAGGAAAGTAACGCACAAAGCAACATAGCTAATGAAAGCTAGTGGTAGGGCTGAGGGACTATAGAGTCCAAACTCTCAAGTCTTACTGTTCACTGTGGTCCTGTGGAGCTTTGTTATTATGGTTTGTTATTCCTGAGCAATAGTTAATCTGAACTCTTACTATACGCCAGGGACTGTTGTGACTCATTAAATCTAACAACAACTTTGTGAAATAAGGGTATTACCCCCACTTTATAAGTGAAACAAGTTGTACAAAAATCCTTTATATATTATAAAATGTTTTCTGGATATTTATTATTATTAATAGTAAAGTTTGGTGAGGAAAAAAATGTGATAGAACATTCTCACTAATATGTTGAGGATAAGTTGCTCTATAACCTCTCAGAGCTGTTAGTTATTGCTGTGGTCTGAATCAAGGGTGAGGAACCTGAGGACTTAAGGCCACATGTAGCCTTTTAGGTCCTTAAGTGCAGACTTTTGACTGAATCCAAACTTTACAGAACCTAATCCTCAATGTGATGGTATTTGGAGAAGGCGACTTTGGGAGGGGATTAGGACATGAGGATGAAGCCCTAATGAATGGGATTAGTGTCCTTATAAAAGAAGCCCCAGAGAGATCTGTTGCCCGTTCCCACAGCATGAGGACATGCCATTTTATGAACTAGGAAGTGGGCCCTCACAAGACATGGAATCTGCGGGAGCCTTGATTTTGGTCTTTCCAACCTCCAGAACTGTGAGAAACGAATTTTTGTTATTTATAAACTACTCAATCTATGGTATTTTGTTAGCAGCCAGCATAGATGGAGACAGTTTCTTCTTGAGGAAGCCACTGTCATGAGTGGTAAAGAAGTTTGACTTCCTAATCAAACTATGATTGGTGGGCACAAATGAAATCACCAAAAATAAATCAAATTAGTTAGGTATAATTAATAGAGGGAGAGCATGATTTGATACTCTTTAACACTGGAATTTCAACTGTCAAAATATGGCTGTCATCTACTCTGGCAGTGGGATTACGACACAGGCTTTGAAGTAACCTTAACAGCATGGGTTCTAAACTCATCATGCAGTCTAACCCACAGATGACTCCCATCTATAGAATCGAAAGCTGCTAAAAGATCAAAGAGTACTGTGAGAACTTAAGCTGTTTTAAACTATTTTCTCAGCTAGAACAAAATACAGCAGTGTTTGGAATTGCAAAATAGTAGTTCCTGAAACTTGGAGGTTATATTAATACATACAAATAATACAGTGAAATGGCAGATGTCCTGTGCAAGAAAACTGTTAAAAACATTCAAGTCTGATAAGATAGAGAAAAGTACATATTGGGTTCCTTATAACGGAACTTTACTTGAATGATTCAATTAAAGACCTAGTCTCCAAAATTTGTGATTATGTACTCCTATAGCAAAAAGTTGTAAACATATATACTCCACCAAATGTACATATTTACTTATAAATCATATATAACATAATATCCATATAAGAACAGAAATTTTAAAAGGATAAGAAAAAAAGCATGAACAGACATTCTAAATGGACTGCCTGGGCTATACACACTAGACTTTAAAGGCCATGGAATTAGATCACTGCTTTCTGAGACTTGGAGGCAGTAACCACATAGCATAAAATGTAAACCCAGGGTTTCTAACCTCTTTCTCAGGGCAAATTTTGAAAAGGTCAAACCTGATTTTGGCATCCTTCCACTTTCTCATGGCAACCCCCACACTCCTAGAGAGCTTCTTTTCCCAGCCTGCCTGCTGACTTAAGCCATCGACAACACTAGAATGAATCACTTAAGTTCAATTGTTCCCACCTTTCTATTCTCATGGCTCTCCTCTTGTTACTCAATCTCAATCCCTCTCTCCTCTTTCCCGCTCTTGCTCTCTCCCTCTCTCCTTCTCTCTGGCCCCCGCCCCTTGGGCCCCCTTCTTTCCTCTGGGCTGTAGACCTGTATATCCAACCACCTACTAGATACCTGGATGTTCCACAGTTACCTCATACTCAGTATGTCCAACTTTAATTCATCTCTCTTTTCTTTCTCTCCTCAAACCATTCCTTCTCTTCAGCTTTTATCCTTATTTCATTAAAGCACCATCATCTGTTGAGATGCTCAAGCCAAAAACTGGGAGTCACAAGGCTTCCCAAAGCACCTCCACAATTCATCCATTACTAAATCCCATGGGCAGGTGTGATAGCTCATGCCTATAATCCCAGCACTTTGGGAGGCCAAGGCAGAAGGATCACTTGAGACCAGGAGTTTGAGACCAGCCTGGCGGAGACACTTGTCTCTAAAAATAAATAAATAAATAAATAAATAAAAAATGAGCTGGGAATGGTGGCACATGCTTGTAGTCTCGGCTACTCAGGAGGCTGAGGGGGGAGGACTGCTTTAGCCCTGAAGTTAGAAGCTTCAGTGAGCTATAGTCAGGTCACTACACTCCAGCGTCAGTTTCAGAGCAACACCCCATCACTAAAATAAAAATTAAAAAATAAATAAATCCCATGGATTCTACCTTCTTAACACCTCTTAAAACTACACTCTCTTTTTCATTCTTTCCACCCCCATTTTGATATATGGCTCCATCATTTTATTCCTGGATTAGAGCAACAGGTTCTCAAGCCTTTTCCTCATCCATCACCACAATATTCACTCCCTCTGAAGCCAGTAGAGCAGTGTCATAATATAACATGAAAATGTGATTCTGTCACCCTACCTCCCCATAAAACTCATCACTGAAGTACCTGGGCCTTCAGAATGAAGACCAAACTCCTTCAGTAGGCTCACAAGGAGGCTCCTCTCCCACCTCTGTCCCTATCCTGCTCATATTTCAGCCATGCCACTCTACCTGCAACTTCTCGAACACTACACTTTGCCTGTATGTTTTTCCACAAGCTGCTCTCTTTACTTGGAATGCCTCCTAATTCTTAGATCTAATGCTCATCCAGAGTATATATGCATACAAAGTAGGTCTCCTGTATTAACAGCAGCACAGTGAGTATACCTGAATCACAGCACATATTATATTGCATTATAAACCACGGTGAAGTTATCTGTTTTTCTCCATTAGACTGTAAGCTCCTTGAGAACAGGCACTATATCTTATTTATCTTTGTATCCCTCATGTCTATTACACCATTTATCAAGAAGCAGTCATGGGAAATGATAGCTGAAAGAATGCCTCAAGCTAATTCATTAAGGTCAACATAGCAAAGAAGTCACTGAAAATTAAAACTCTCAAATATTTGTAGGGATGATTTTAAAAATACTACATAGTGGTAGTACCATGCATCCTAACCATCCCCACACAAAATGCGTTCTAACAATTATCAGTGATGATTATGAACTCATATGATCCCATACTACATACATTTTACCTGTATGATGGTACTATTGTTTAAAAAAAGAAACTTGACATTAACTTTAAGCGCTTATAACAACACAATCACAGAAATAAATGGTTTTTAATCAAAGATTTTCCTAACAGATCAAAGAATTCAACAACAAACTGTAAAAAAGTTCCTACAAGATAGTAATGAACACAACAATAAAAGGCTAATTGCTTCTTAACCACTGAGATATATCTACGGTACCAATAAATCAGTCAGTCTGAAATTATATACATATTAAAGCCCTTTAATCATATCTGTGATATATGAAAATATTCTAGAAATTGCTGTATCGAACATATTTAATACTGCAGATCATTCAAAATATAAACAATTATTATAGCGCTCCCAAATTATGGCACTGCAAAAGGAAGTTCATTTACCACTGAATACCACATAATGCAGCTAAACTAAAACACTATCATACCTCCAATTTGTTTTTCTCAACAGCAGCTTGCAGAGAAGGAGAGGATACCAAAGGCTGAAGAGGAGCATCAGAGGAGGAAATCTGTGGAGTACAGATGAAAAGTCGGGAGAAAAAAACCAAAAAGAAGGTAGTCAGAATTGACAGGCATAGGAAAGAAAAATTCTGTACATTTCTGAGATACAGAAGCACTTAGAAGTATGTTAACAAAGGAAAATCACGCACTAAGAAAGAAGTATTGCTTTTCTAAAATTTCCATTTGAAATTTCTAAAAGAATTTAGTACAGAATAATGTATGACTTAAAACATTTTACTGGGATATAAAATTTTAAATGTACTCAGATAAGATCATACCAAAAGTATTTGAGAAATAAGTTTTTCTTATAGTTCACTTTTAGTCAATGTTATTATTGAAATACTAATGCTCTGAAGCATGAAGACACATTCTCCCAAGTAGCAGGATAGCAAAAATGAGTTTTTGCTTTTACTTACACCAACTTTTGAGAATGAAAAATAAAACAGAGCAGAAATAGTAAAATTTAATTAAAATTTTAATCAACTGTTTAAGAAAACAGAAAAAAGGCTGGGAGAAAAAAGAGTAGACTAATGTAATATAACAGCTGAGCAGCGGGCTTATTATAAAACAATTTATACACTTCCTACTTTAAGATCAGTAGGCAAACACCATTTCCAGTGCAGTACTTGCTGAATTACCCCAAAGCATTATAAGACAGTTATATATGCAGCAGAGGAAATTTATACATGAAAATGGGTTTCATCTAAAAGCTTTTTCACACATCTTCCTACCCAATTTCTACAAGCGCAGTTGATCATTTTAATGGAAGCATTATCTTCCTGCTCTCTTTACTGCCAAAATATAACTGAAATACGTTTACAAAATGCATATTAGATCTTTGGAGCTATAAAACTGACATCTCTATATTGCCCTATCATATCAATAGTGCCTATGAGGGATTTTTAAAACTAAAAGGTGCTATTACAGATAGGTCGTTATGTAATGTCAAAATAACATTGCAAGATGACAAGTCCTCCTTCAATCCACTTGTTAAGTTAGTTATGGTAGCAATTCTTGAATCACAACCCAAGGCTACAAACTTCAGTGTTTTATTCTTTGCATATTATTGGCTGGGCTCTGTTTTAATTGTGTAAACTAGCCATTTAATGACTACTAATGCAAATTACACATAGAAGAAAATAATACAAGGAAATGTAGATCTTCCATTAAAAAAAGTAAAAACTGTGCCGTAAAGCCTACCTTAAAGCTGATCTGTCCTACTGAGTATTTACTTGCTAGAGATCTTTAATTACCACTTTATGTAGAAAACAAGAGAATAAAAAGCCATAAAATCATTTAAGAAGATGACTTGTATCATAAATACCTCTTTGACTAAACTCATAAAATGCAGAACATAAAAATATAAAAGAGGACTAGGGACATTTTGTATGTCAAGAATTACCCTTAGAAACTAACAAGATAATTCATTGTAAAAGTGCTTGTTCTCTTTTTGAGAATGATAAACTGATTTGACCACTTTTAACATTCAGAAGGATTATAAAATTCTATTCAATAAATATCAGTAATTTAACAAATATTTTAATGCAAAAGAAAAGAAAAGGGAAGAAAAAAGAAAAGAAAAGAAGAGAAAAGGAAAAGAAAAGAAAGGAAAAAAACTTTAATACCATGTTCCAAACTGCGAAAGAAAATAGAAACTTGTTCTAAAGGAAAGACATTTGTAAAGTCAATGGGCATATCAACAAGTGAATGAATAAACAAACTGTGGTATACTCATACAGTGAAATACTATTTGTCAATAAAAAAGGAATGAATAGTACAAAAAAAAGGGATGAATTTCAGAAACATGCTGCAAGAAAGAATACATAGAGTATGAAACCACTCATATGAAAAGAAAATATAGAAAAGAAAATATAATCTACAGTGATAAAAAGTAAATCAGTGGTTACCTGGGCCACTGTTGGGAGCTGATTAGCAAGCGGCACAAAGGAACCTTTCGGAGTGATGGAAAGGTTGAATATCTTGACTGTGGTGGTGGTGGTTTGTCAAAACTCATTGAACTATACCTTAAAATATCTGCCTTTTTTGTATATAAATTGTTTCTCAATAAAGTTGGTTTTTAAAAAGTCAATGAGTAGGTTTAGATACCTTATATGAGCAAGGAACAAAGAAATAGAGGTTAACACTGACAATTGGAAGCAAAGAGACATTATAGATTAGAACATGGAGGTAGAAGATGAGGGAAGAAAAAACGGACAGGGGGAAGGAGAAAAGAAAGAAAATGGAGGCAAGAAAAACTAGGTACTCCTGAGTCTTCTTTCTAAATCTCTTAAAAGTATCCGCTTTTCACCACATCCACTAACCACCCTAGTAGGAAATCACCAATATCTGTCTTCTGGATTAGTCCTCCTAACCAGATTCCTTACCCCAAATTTTGCTCTTCTCCAAATCCCTTCTCCATATTGTGTCATTCTCAAATCAAGTCTGATCAACACACAGCCCTGCTTAGAACCCTTATACAGTTTTTACACATTATAAAGGGCAGAGTACAAACTTCTTAATCAAGTGTCATCTACCTTATCTCCTTATCCTTCCCTGTCCTGGCTACACTCAGTGGTCCAACTACACACAACCCCTCCTGGTTTCAGCTCTCCAGTCTGCCTCTCTTGACTCTAGGGGCCTTTGCTCTTGCTATTCCTTCTGCTTCAAAAACCCACACTTCTACTAGTTCCTAACAATCCTTTAATTTTGAGGTGATACTGCCTCCTCCAGGAAGTATTCAAAGTATTCCTTGATACCTCCAGACTGGGGTAAGTAGCTTCTTTAGGTGCCCCTAAAGCACCTCCTAAAATATTTCCCTATTATAGAAGTTATCGCATGCTGTCTTATAAAGATATGATTACTCAATCAGTATTCTTTGTTCAATAATAGTTCTCTGAGGCAGATACTGTTTCTATGCTGTTCACTGTCTTTAGCATCTGACATTCAAAAAGTCTCAATAAATATTTTTTAATGTTACTGTAAAAGAAAAGAGGAGGAATGAAGCAGCTCAGAGAGAGAACCAAAAGGAGGTTCAACCTCACCAGTTATCATTGTCCTTTGAAAGTTCACTGGCTTGCTAACATACTTTTCTGAAATCCCATAAGTTATCTACATTTATTTTCAAATGTAGAATTCATTTTGTAACTAGGTATTAATTCCACTCCACTGGATTCTGGTACTTTTGTACATATAGAGCATAAGACTTTGAGAAAATGTTGCTGGAAGTGGGTAGTGTCAGTAAATTCAGTGATCATAGTTAAATGTTCTTCTATTCCCTACGCCTCTCTTGCCCACCACTTCTATCCATGACAGAATACACAGTGGGAACCCAGTGAAGACATTCTTCAGGAATAAAATGAGATAACCACCCTTCCTTCAATTATTCTTAAGTTCTCTTCTAGGCCATCATCAAAGTAAACTTCATGTGAAGAAACTCCCAGAACAGTATAATTGCATAAACTCACTTCCTGCAAAAGAAAAACTCATCAGGCAAAACAAGTTCCCAACTCCTATCTATAATACTAAGATGAACAAATACCCTCTGAAAAAGTATAAAGTATTATAAAAATACTAGATATGATTAATTGAAGGCAATAAAGCAAAATGTTCAATTACCTTTTCAAAAGTTACATTATTTTCTTGATGAATTTTTTTAAATCTTTGCTACTACCACTCTTTTAAACAGAATAGTATTATGAAAATAAAATCTGTTGGTCCAAAACACTGAAAAAGACATGATCACTGAAAAATACCATATAGATTAACTGCCAGCAACAGAGTGCTTCAAATTCATTTTGGAAATTCTTGGATATGTTTTCTAAATGCAGATTTTTATCATAGCAGTTCTCATATGGCTGTCTCATGGGCTTTCAACATATCATGAAGCTCAAGTTTCTCAGAAGTCTAGAAATTATTTTAAACATATGATTTCTAATGTCATTTACATTCCATGGCATTTCTTAGATAAAAATGCTGAAAACACACACATTTACTAAACTAATAAATAAATTACACATGAGACATCGTCAATTAAACTTATCATTAGGAGGGTTAAAAGACTTTGATAAACTTAATTAAATAACCATAGCTAATGTGTAGAAAAAGCCTACATCTTAATGTATTAACTTTAAAATCTTTGGCTAAGTCAGTAAGAAATACGTAGAATTCTGAAAAACTTACAAAATGTTAAGTATTTTAATTGCCACATCAAGTTACCTTGCAGCCCATAATTAAAGGGCTGACTAAAATGTGAAAGGATTAATGAAAGCGAACTTAAGCCAAAATTTTTCCAATGATCTAAAGTCATATAGTTAAGTTCAGCTACTCATTTTTTTAATTATCTACCTGCTTACAGTCATTCACTGCCACCATCCTCCTTCCTCTTCACTAA
Organism: Indri indri; assembly: GCA_004363605.1. NCBI lineage: Eukaryota > Metazoa > Chordata > Mammalia > Primates > Indriidae > Indri > Indri indri. Next base: position 27,602 of record RJWJ010010806.1, on the reverse strand, counting down.
TGTAATTATCGCAATTGCTTATATTTTAAGTAATTACGTGCTAGATACCTACTAAGAATACAGCATGCCTTATCTTATTTAATTCTTACAGTAATACTATAAAATTTAGACACTATGATCATCCCTATTCTATAGAAAAGTAAACTGAAATTGTCATGAAAAGTAGTAACAAAGAAAACCAACCAGAAACTATGCTCTTTTACACTAATCCTAACTCATTAGCTAAAGAGAGGGAGAGGGAGGGAGACGGGGAGGAGGAGAGGGAGAGGGAGTAGAAGAGAGGGAAGCGGGAAGGGAGAGAGAGAGATGGAATGGGGGAAGGAGACAGAGGAAGAGGGAAAGAGAAGAGCTGCTGGAGGAAAAGAGCAAATAATGTGGCAGTTCAGCCTTATCTACTCAAGATCTGCTAGATCTCCCAGCAACTCACTTTTCACTGTGCTTCCAGTTGTGATTGGTTAAGAGGGGAAGGGGAAGAGGGAAGACAGGACAGATTTCTGCAGGCAAAGTATTTCTAATTCCCCTTATCACTCACTGAATTAAGGAAGAACAAGAGAGAGCAGATTCATTCTATATTAGTGTGGTAAGCAGAATTCCCACTCCCTGGTGTATACACCCTGTATAATGCCCTCCCCTTGACTGTAGGCATGAATATGATGGATTTTGCTCCCTTGATTAGGTTGCTATATAACAAAGGTGAAGGAGTTGTGCAGAATTAAGATCCTAAATCAGTTGATGATGAATTAATCAAATGGGAGATTATCCTGGATAGGCCTGGCCTAATTAAAAGGGCCCTTAAAAAGGGCTGGGCTCTTTCTGAAATAAGAGATTTGATGTGTGAGAGAAATTCTCCTAGTGGCCTCAAGGAAATAAACTGCCATATTGTAAGAGGATGAGGTCATTTGGCAAAGACTCAAAGGTGGCCCCTAAGAACTGACAGCAGGCACCATCTAACATGAGCAAGAACATAGGACCTCAGTCATACAACCACAAGGAAATGAATGCTGACAACAACTGTGAACTTGAAAGAAGACCCTTAGAATCATGAGATTGTAGCCCTGGCTAAGTCTCTGATTTTAGCCTACTAAGATCCTGAGCAGAGAACTCACCTAAACCATGCCCAAACTCTTGACCTACAGAAACTGTAAGATAGTAAATCTGCATTGTTTTAAGCCACTATATTTCTGGTAATGTTAAACAGCAAATAAAATTAATACAACAACCAGCACCACACACCGTGGAAAACAGGTGGTCTAGCACATCAGGGAGTCTGCCCGAGGACATAGGGAGCCAAAGTGTACAGTCAGGGAAAATATTAAGAAGGAAATCAGCCGGGCGCGGTGGCTCACACCTGTAATCCTAGCACTCTGGGAGGCCGAGGCGAGCGGATTGTTTGAGCTCAGGAGTTCGAAACCAGCCTGAGCAAGAGCGAGACCCCATCTCTACTAAAAATAGAAAGAAATTAATCGGACAACTAAAAATATATAGAAAAAATTAGTGGGCATGGTGGCGCATGCCTGTAGTCCCAGCTACTCGGGAGGCTGAGGCAGAAGGATCGCTTGAGCCCAGGAGTTTGAGGTTGCTGTGAGCTAGGATGACGCCACGGCACTCACTCTAGCCCGGGCAACAGAGTGAGACTCCGTCTCAAAAAAAAAAAAAAAAAAAAGGAAAAAAGAAGGAAATCAAAAACTTCCTTGAAACAAATGAAAATGGAAACATAATGTACCAAAACCTTTTGGGATACAGCAAAAGCAATACAAAGCAGGAATTTTATAGCAATAAACACCTACGTCAAGAAAGCAGAAGGATTTCAAATACGCAACCCAACTATCCACCATAACTGACTAGAAAAGCAAGAACAAACCAAACCCCAAATTAGTAGAGGAAAGAAAGGTCAGAGAAGATCTAAACAAAATAAAGACTAAAAAGAAATAGAAAAACATTAAAGAGGATACAAAAAAATGGAAAGACATTCCAATGAAATAAAAAAGTGGTTTTTGGAAAAGATAAACAGAATTGGCAAATTACCTACACTAAGAATATAAAAGACCCAAGTAAATAAAACCAGAAACCAAAAAGGAGCCATTACACTGATATCACCAAACTACAAATGACCATCTGAGACTATTATGAACAATCATACGTCAACAAATTAGAAAACCTAGATGAAATGGATAAATTCCTGGATACCTATAACCAATCAAGATTGAACCAGGAAAAAATATAAAACCTACACAGACCAATAATGAGCAATGAGACTGAATTAGTAATAAAAGGTTTCTTTAAAGCCCAGGACCAGACTGCTGTATTCTACCAAACATTTAACAGCAATTATTCTCAAACTATTCTAAAAACTAAAGAGGGAGGGAATTCTTCCTAACTTGTTCTACAAGGCTAGCATTACCCTAATACCAAAACCAGACAAAGGCACAACAAAAAAAGAAAACTATAGGCCAATATCCCTGATGAACACACAGATGCAAAAATCCTCAACAAAACACTAGTGAATAAAATCCAATAGCTAATCAAAAAGATAACACACCATGATCAAGTAGGAGTTATTCCAAGGATGCAAGGATGGTTCAACATATGCAAATCAATAAATGTGATACATCACATCAACAGAATGAAGGACAAAAAAGGATTTGATAAAAATTCAATATTTCTCCACAGTATTATAAAAACTCTCAACAAATTAGGCATAGAAAGAACATACCTCAACATAATAAAGGTTATGTATAACAAATCCACAGCTAATATCATACTCAATGGGGAAAAGCTGAAAGCCTTTCTTCTAAAAACAAAACAAGATAAGGAAACCTCCCTTTCACCACTCTCGTTTAACATAGTACTGGAAGCCCTAGCCAGAATAATTAGGCAAGAGAAAGAAATAAAGGACATCCAAATTGGAAAAAAATGAAGTCAAATTGTCCCTCTCTGCTGATGACATGATCTCATACACAGAAAAACCTAAAGATCTCACCAAAAAGCTCTTAAAACGAATAAACAAATTCAGTGAAGCTGCAGGATACAAAATCAACATACAAGAATCAGTAGCATTTCTATACACCAATAACTAGTTGAGAAAGAAACCAAGAAAACAATCCCATTTATAATACCTATTAAAAATACCTAAAAATAAATTTAACCAAGGAGGTGAAAGACCTCTATCAGGAAAACTTTACAAAACACTGATAAAAGAAATAAAAGAGGACACAAAAAAATGGAAAGACATCCCAAGTTCATGAATTTCAAGAATTAACATTGTTAAAATGACCATACCATCCAAAGAAACTATTGATTCAATGCAATTCCTATCAAAATACCAATGACATTCTTCACAGACAAAGAAAAAACAATTTTAAAATTCAGCTGGATCTACAAAGGACCCCAAATAGCAAAGCAATACTGAGCAAAAAGAATAAGGCTGGAGACATTACATTACCTGACTTCAAAATATACTACAAAACTGTAATAACCAAAACAGCAAGATATTGGAATAAAAACCGACACATAGAACAATGGAACAGAAGAGAGAATGTCGAAATAAATCCAAGTATTATATTTATATTTATACCCAACTGATATTTCGATGAAGGCACCAAGAAGAATACATTGAAGAAATGACACCCTCTTCAACAAATGGTGCTGGGAAAACTAGATATCCATATGCAGAAGAATAAAACTAGACCCCTATCTCTTGTCATATATTAAAAATCAATTCAAAGTAGATTAAAGACTTAAAGAGAAGACCCAAAACTATAAAATTACTAGAAGAAAACAGGGGAAACACTTCAGGACATTGATTTCATGGACAAGACTTCAAAAGCACAGGTGACAAAAACAAAATGGACAAAAAGGACAACATCTAACCTAAAAGTTTTTGCACAGCAAAGGAAATAATCAACAGAGTGAACAGACAAGCCATAGAAAGGGAGAAAAGACTGGCAAACTATTTGTCCAACAAGAAACTAACACCCAGAATACACAAGGAACTCAAATAACTCAACAGGAAAAAAAAAAATCCCATTTAAAACTGGGCAATGGATCCAAATAGACATTTTTCAAAAGAAGACACATAAATGGCCACCAAGTATACGCAAAGCCCTGCAGTTAGTTCATGAAAATCTTACTTGTTGATGTTCTTAATGTTCTTAATGTTATAATATTGACAAATTAATTCTAAAAACATGGAATAAATGACTAGAAGCCTATAAATTTCATTTTTCATTAAATTTTTCATTAAATTAGAAAGGATCATTTTGTTCAAACTTTTTATTCTATTTTTGTAATAAAACACTGTGGCCCCAAGGAAAAAAATATTTTTTCGAGTGTGGCAGTCAATGCGTTAAACATATGCAACTAGTATATTTTTATAATAAATCATTTGAGCTGTATTCCATGTCACAAAAGTTTGAGATCTATTCCACAAACATCAATTGATGAGAGATGAAGGTTTTACTTACATTTGTAATAGCTATAGCATTTTTATCGTAGTATTTCTTCTTTTCATACTTATCTCTGATGAAAAATTCCACTGCTCTGAAAACAGATAACTTAAGGAAAAACATGAGTTCAGTGACATGTATACTTCTCTTTGTTTACTCCTCTCCACAAAGCCTAGATTCTAAATTTAATTTTCCTACTCCCCAATCTGTGCTTTCTCTTACTATTTCTGCAACTACATTCTGAAACCTACTTCTTTTCTCCTAAAGGAGTCTACCTCTTTCGGAAAATTTTCCCACTCAACAAAAACCACCCAACCCAATTCTAAAAAGAAAAGTAAATGACCACAATTCTTAATTCCCACACCACTACCACCACCATCCCCCTACCACCAAACTCTAAATTCAATTCAAGTTCACTCTGGGTTCTCAGTATAAGTAAGGAAACTATTAATAACATCCATGCAAGTATCAACAATGTAGAAGATACTGTGTGCTATACATTGTACATATTTTGTGTTAATTCCTCCCACAAGACAGTAATGTATATATTATTATTTTCACATCATAGATGAAGAATCAGCAACTTGGAAACATTAACCAATTGTGATTCCAATACCTATGTTCTTTCCCACTATACGCTGTCTCTGGGTATATTATACAGGATTCTTTGTATATTAGAAGAACAGTGGTCAGTTTTTTCCTTTCAACGTTGAGGAATGGAGAAGTCAAGAAGCTAAAACCAAGGTTAGCATTGTTTAATTTTTTGAGGTTGGCTGAATTTGCCTTACCTGTTGACAGAGTAAGCCACAGAGAGGGATGAGTGTTTAAGAGTTATGTGACATAGATGAATTCTCTTATGACTCAATCACTGATTTATCATATTCCACTAAATGAGAATTCTTCCATTGGGGTTGTTAACCTTTATAGTGCCATGAACCCCTTTGGAAGTTAGGTAAAGCTGTAGACTCCTTTCTGGGATAATGCTTTTCAATGCATAACATAAAATACATAGAATCACAAAAGAAACTAATTACACTGAAATACAATCTCTCTGTGGATCCCCAGGTTAAAACATCATTCTGTTTAAAGGAAAAGTTACCTAGGCAGTAAAACAATATATTTTCAGTCAATAACCCTTCATTATAAGTTGATAAGAGCCTTTTAAATTGACAGTTGTGGCAAAAGATAACAGAAAGAGTTGACAGACCATACAACAGGTCCTAGAAGAATGCCATTTCGTTCAACGTCATTTCATTATAACATTGATGGGAAGGAAAAAAATGATTTCTGGCCAGGGCAACTGTCTGTGTGGAGTTTACAAACTCTCCCCATGTCTGCATGGGTTTTCTCCTGGTATTCCAGTTTCCTCCCACAACCCAAAGTTGTGCACATTAGGTTAATTAGCATGTCTAAATAGTCCCAATGTAAATGTGGGTGTGTGAGTGCACCCTGCAATGGAATGGTGTCCTATCCAGAGCTGGTTCTCGCCTTGTGTCCTGAGCTGCCAGGATAGGGTCTGGATATCTGCAACCCTAAACTGGATTAAGCAGGTTGGAAACCAAAATAAATAAATGGGACCTTAACAAATTAAAAAGCTTCTGCACAGCCGAGGACACAATCAACAGTGCAAACAGATAATCTACAGAATGGGAGAAAATATTTGCATGCTATACATCTAATAAAGGGCTAATAACCAGAATCTACAAAGAACTCAAGCAGACCAGCAAGAAAAATATCAAACCCCATTAAAAAGTGGGCAAAAGACACGAACAGAAACTTTTCAAATGAAGATAGACTAATGGCCAACAAACACATGAAAAAATGCTCAATGTTTATAATCATCAGGGAAATGCAAATCAAAACCACAAAGAGATATCACCTAACTCCAGTAAGTATGGCTCTTATCAAAAAGTCCCAAAACAAATGTTGGCATGGATGCAGAGAGATAGGAACACTCATATACTGCTGGTGGGACTGCAAACTAATACAACCTCTATGGAAAGTAGCATGGATATACCCCAAAGAACTAAAAGTAAAACTACCATTTGATTCAGCAATCCCATTACTAGGTATTTACCCAAAGGAAAAAGAGACACTTTATAAAAAAGACACTTTCATTCAAACGTTTATAGCAGCACAATTCACAATCGCAAAGATTTGCAAACAACCCAAGTACCCATCAATACATGAGTGGATTAATAAAATGTGGTATATGTATACCATGGAATGCTACTTAGCCATAATAAGAAATGGTGATCTAGTATCTTTTGCAACAACCTGGATGGAACCGGAGACCATTCTTCTAAGTGCAGTATCACGAGAATGGAAAAACAAACACCACATGTACTCAGTACTAAATTGAACAAATTGATCAACACTTATGTGCACATACGGAAGTAAAACTCAACAGAAATCAAGCAATTGGGAGGGGGAAGAGGGGTTGGGTAAATTCACACATAACGGGCACAATGCACACTATCTGGGTGAAGGGCACACTTACAACTTTGATTCAAACTGTACAAAAGCAAATTATGTAACCAAAATGTGTGTACCGCCATAATATTCTGAAATTAAAAAAAAAAAACTAAGACAAGTGCATGGCATATATTGAATGTTATTTAAGTTTTAGTTCTATTATTCATAAAAGTATTTTGATAAGCAAATCTTTTCAAAGATGGTAGGAACGGGAAACAGCAACTACTGTGTTAAGGTTAAGATGGCTTGCATCCCACCAAGTTTAAATAGATGAGTAAATGAGAAACCACAACAAAAGAACCAATGAATTTGGAGATAAGGAAATATTTAGCTTCATTTTTCAGTCTCCGTTAGTCATTTGAGACATAAACTTATACTGATGGAGATCAATAATATAACTAAAAAAATTAAAAATAGAATAATGATATTTTCAGGGAATCAGGTAAGGAATCTATTAATAACAATTCAAGTGCAATTTGGGCTGATTTGGGATTTAGTAAATAAACATTAAAATATCCAACAATCTTCCCCATGCCTACTGTTATGAAGTATTCAGTACTGCACCCTTGCTTCTCCCTGTCCCCAAAACTAAACTGGTGCCATATAAGCCCAGAAAAAATTTCAACATTACTACATGCTTTATCTTTTAACATGTGTTTGTACTTCAAGATTTTTATCGTTTCTTTAAAGATACTATTTGAAAGACAATTAAATTAGTATCTACTCCCGAAGAACAAAATCTTCCAGTTCCAGACACAGCACTGACAGCAGTAAAATTTTGAAAAGCTCAAAGGAGAAGAACTACTGATTAGCTTTGGTGCACAATAGATCTCATGGAACTGAAGTAATTAAAGTTTTTAGATAAGACGAAATATCCTAATAATGAAAAGCTTAATGTAAAGCTTTATCATTTGTCATGCACTCACACATGCAGCCTATAATTAACCACATTCCACATGAGAAATTACACTTTTACAGTAGCTTTTGCATAACTTTTGTAAATTGCAAAGCTTTTAAAAAGTGACAAATCTTGTTAAGAATGCAATATGAGTTTAACTCAGTTTGGTTCCACTTGCCTCTAGGGATGAGACAACTATATTTATATCTATAAAAGTGTAGAGATGTTAGGCTTTTCAAAAAGCCACAGGCTTCAGAAGGATGGAAGGGAGGCTGCTTTTCTTAACAGTCTCCCTTATAAAATCTCTAAATCACAGTGTTTCACAACAAAAAAAGAAATGATAAAAGTATTGCTTTAATAACTAAGGTAATTTTTTAAAGGCTACAGTATTATATTAGATGGGAGGCTGGTCTCATGGTCCAAGATTTGTCATCTTATACTCTTAAGAGAAGTAGTCATCTATCTCAAGCATGTTTAGACAAAGCCCCTCTTTAAAGAGTTCCTACAACCATGTGAACAACGGAAGTTCAATACCTGATGTAAATATGACCATAATTTGTAAATGCTTTGGAAGAAGTAATATTTGGTTTGAAAAATCAAATAAGCATGCTTGAGGGAACAACATATATACACTTAATCCAAAGCCTATCATGAATCATACCAGGTACTGAAAAGCAGAAATCTTCACCTACACCTTATGATCTAGTTGCAGAGTTCCAAACTATAAGCCTATCTATTTTTAAAGGCAATCAAGACTCGAATGTGGCAACAATGACTTTACTCAGACTATCATAAAATATTTAAATTCCTTCATAAAGGAGGGAAAATCTAGAGGCTTTGGGATGTTTCTTAATAGCTCTTTGAGCATCTCATCCTTCCACTGCCCCAGAAAAAGAAAATATTATGCCCTACCTCACTGAATTACTGAAAAATAAAAAAAATAATATACATAAAATGAAATGCCAAGTTGAGGGCTTGGCATAGGGCAAACTCTTATTAAGCAGTAAAGCTACTATAGCTATTGTTTCTAATATTATATTTTCACTGTGTCAAAGGCCAAGAATTTACAAATATCAGACACTACTTCACTATAAAAATCTCATCTTTTCTGAAATATTTAGATAAGGATCAAATATTTTAAAACACATCAGCCAAGATACTAGAACTAATAATGAACTACCTTATTAACCCTTACTTCTCTAAGGTTCATCATAAAATTGATGGTAATTACTTAAGAAATAGTATTCCTACCAACCTATACTAATAATACATAGAGAGTTCAATAAATGAGGATACCAAGAAGCTATTGTTTTTCCCTTAATATCTTTCAGGCTTATTTGTAAACAACATGGAATCAGGGTGATGAATTAAATAACTTGGAAGCTACTTTTATCCACAAGATACTACATAAAGGATAAAGCCCAAACTTTCAAGAACCTCAAGTAACTTACCCTGTAATAGTCAAGAGAAGCCCAAAAAACCCAACCCAAACCCTGCCATACACAAAAACTTCCAGAAAAGGGAGATTCTTCAATTTAAGGGGTCTTACATATCAACTCTGGCTTGTGGGTGAGGAGCAGAAAAAGGGGTAAGAAGTTGGTAACAACCACCTAGGACACTGATTTGTTTGCTTGGCTATATTTCTTTATACCAAGCTTATTTCCCCAGGATTCAGCCACAGACCTTCATTTTTCAGAGAAGGAAAAAGTATTCTCAACAAAAACCAAAAAAGAATAAAAGACCATGGCCCTAGGTGAACATAACTTAACCTAACACTTTATACCACCTACATGCTAAGTGAATCCTCAATCTGCTTGTACCACTTTCTTCTGGGGTCCAGACTCACGTTTCCAGCTACCAAGTAGGGTAACTCCATGTATAAGTGTAACAGACACTTTAATCTGCCCAAAGTAATGCAGCATGGCTCATTATTTTTAATTTCTAACTCTTAATCCTCTTTCTGGTAATCAATTCTTTCTCTCAGTGAATAAAGTTTACAGTTACTCAAGCTAGAAACTTTGGGGTTATCTTAGTGTCTTCAGTATCAAAGCCACTCTTAACCTAGTCCAACTACTCCCTACTTTCTTAATTTCTTTCCAATCTTTCCAGTTCCTTCTTGTCCATTCTCAATGCCAATGGCTGATATAGATCTTCATCACTGCTCATTTTGGGGCTGTACTAGTATTCTACATGGTCTCTCCGCCTCCAGGATCTCCTCCCACCTCCTACTAATCTCCCTTGTGGTAGAAGTTAGTTTTTCTAATGTTTCTCCTCCTTCAAACCCCTTCATGGGTTTTCAAATACCTCCGCCAGTGAAATGAGGTACAAATTGCTCTACATAATATGGAAAATCCTTCACATTCTGAACCAAAATACCTTGTAAGCTGCTTCTGCCACTTGCCCTACAAAACGTAAATCTTCTTACATCAAAATCCTAAAAAAAGGTCATATTTCCTCACACCTTACTTTTACTCACATGATTTTTTATATCTGAAATATACCTCCTGCTGTTACCTTACAATCTTTCTATAATAAAAAATACTCTTGGATATCAGATTGCTAAATTTGTGAGAAGGGAGTGTGGGGAGGAGAAACTGAAAAGGTCAAATGCAAATTACTAACTTTTCATTTATAACTTGAAAGATTTCTATCTATATATGAAAATAAATACATTAATACAATGGCTTGTATCTCTGTGCAAGGAAAAAAATCACACAAGTTGTTTTACTATAAAAATGGGTAATATATAATTGATCTTTAAGAAACTATTATTTTATTGTCAAAATCATAAATGTTACCTTTGGACAGAATCTAAATACCTACAATTAATTAGATAATCTTATTCATAAAGCAGCACAATTTTGATGAGCTTCTTTTTCACACTTCAGTATGAGTTTTAGAAATCCTACAGAAGCAAATAGTTTTATCTTTAACAAGTGTGAAAAACATACCAAATAAAATGCCTGTGGAAAAATCTTCTCTCCACTCTTAAGGACAGATTTGTAAAGCAAACATAGTTGTGCAAGCTACAACAAAGATAGAATGTCAACAGTAAATACTAGCATAAATTATTCAGCACTTACATTAAATACGTAATTTTGTCTTTTAAATGCTACAATGCATCACATAAATATAATTATTACATAAAGGTGATCAAAGAATATCCTTATGAAAATGATTTTTAAAATACTCAGGATGCTCACAAATCAAATCTCTAATAATAGTCTAAAATAATAAATGACATACATTTCCAATCAACAGATGGAGATCAATTAAAAACAATCAGTCGTAACATTTTATACTTAGTAATACAGATGCTCCTCAACTTACCATGGGGTTACATCCCAATAAACCCATAATAAGTTGAAAATATCTTAATTTAAAAATGTATTTAATACACCTAACCTACCAAACGTCATAGTTTAGCTTAGTTTCTAATAAATGTGCTCAGAACACTTACATTAGCCTACAGTTGGGCAAAATTATCTAACACAAAGCCTATTTTATGACAAAGTGTTGAGTATCTCATGTAATTTATTTAATGCTATACTGAAAATGAAAAATAGAATGGTTGCATGGGTAGTAAAAGTATGGTTTCTACTGAACACATATTACTTTCATACCACAGTAAAGTTGAAAAATCAAAGTCAAACCAGCATCATAAGCTGAGGATTATCTGTAATTACATTAAAATACCAGATAAAAACCTACTATGTACAAATACAACTCAGGACAAATCAATTTCTATCTTTAGAACAACAGTGTGATAAAGCTTACATCTTCCTAAATACTAAGATAAAATATGAACTGCAAAAATGAGTTAATATTTTTAAGCCCAAAACAAATAAATTTTAAAGGATACTGATCTGTCTGTGGTCTTCGAAAGTTCTCTGGAAGATTGGCTTCATAGAGTAGTCTTGCTTTAGTATTTCCCATATCTTGCATGCACTATAATAAAAAAAATTCAAGTATTTTTATTACTCACATGAACACATAAAAGTAATTCTTATACATACACACATATACATACGTACATATATACAAATACTGAATAACATTTATTATTTCCTATATTCTGCTCTTTAGAAAAATAATTTAAATCACAACATGAAATTAATTACTCAAGTTCAAAATAGAAGCCTATTTTTAATCCTTCACATTTTTCAACATACATAGATCTATAGTTTTCTAATTGTCTTTTTCTATGACAACAATACCACCTTTACACTCATTATCTCCTAAAAGTAAATTCTCTAGTAATCTGTGGGCAGTATTATTATTTTTATAAATATACCACTTGACAATGCTCTAAAGTACCCTGGGATTCTCATGATTTTACAATCAAGATCACAATGGAGACCAGATAAAGAGAAATAGTGCTGACCTAGAACTCTACAAAAGTGGATTAATTTTTGGGGGTTATTAACCCCTTTGAGGGGGCTTCCCTACAAAACCCTATAAAAAAAGCTGTGTCTAACAGTCAAATTTTATACAAGTTCATAAGTTCATAGAATCTCCTCGCTAAAATCTATGAACACCAAAGGTAAGAACCACTGCTCTGTAGGCATAAAATAATTTGATAATCATTTCAACTGGTTTCATTAAGTTTCAGTATCATCTATGAGTAATGACTACCAAAACAGTACTTCCTTGATATTCTATTACATCAGAAACTAAATGTAAGATTTACGAACAAATCATCATAATATCATATTACATCATTGACACAGAGCTTGAGTTTCATAAAATATTAAGAGATCAGTTTTTATAATTTCTTTTTTCCCTGATTTCCCAGACACACACCCCTACACTCATGAGAAGATAACCCAGGTTTCACAGATTATCTATTAGCTACCTTAAGTTGCAGCCTTCAAACGTACACAGAACCATCTTCCTTGAAACAAAAAATATAGGGACTTCTCCCAATTAAGCGTTTTAAGGTGTACAAACTTCCAGTATATATGCTCACTTCTGGCTATCTATTCCACCCCACCTCAATGTACTTATTCTTGCAGAGTAAACCAGATTTCTAAGTCATTCCTCTAAAGATAATGAGGAAGTGAAGTAACAGGGTGAGTGGGAAGTAAAAGGGATAATAAATCAAAAAGAATTAAGGGTTTCTGTCATTTAGCTCTAGAGATGAAATAGAAACTAAGGAAAAATAAACTTGAGCTTCAAAACTGTGTAAGAAGAAAAACATTGTAAAAGGTGAACTAACAGTATGAGGTCAGAGGGCTCTTATGTCAAAGTGGATACTAGCATGAAGTTAGTAAAAGCAGACCTAAATATGTAATTCTATGTGTGGACAGAATAGCTGAGAAACTTTCAGTAAGCTCGCCCTTCCTGAAAACAAAACAAAAAAAATGTTTTGCATCTCAAGTATCCAAATGATGCTGCATCTTTGTGCCATGATGGGAATTTGGAAGCAGAGATGATCAAGTTATGTAATCATAAACACATTAAACATTTGGAAAGAACTAGACCAAGAAAAAAAATGCCTCTTAGTTTGCACAATATTTGTAATGAAGCATAAAGTAGATATAGTTCACTGAAACTGCAACAGTAAGAAAATTTGAAAAATTTCTATCAAGCAAGCAAGAGTACATAGAAATTTTAAAAAGTTAATCAGAACAAAAATAGTATCTCTTATATATACCATATCTCATCAATCCTCATTTACATTTTTTTATATGTTAACAACCTTAGAAATAGGAATGCAGCTCACAATTGATGGTGTCTAATAACTGATAATTTTTTATTAGTCCATAAAATGGATGTGCTTCTTACTGTCAGCAATATCTTACATACAATGAATATGATTGTACACATTTATTTAATGAAGGTCATTAATATTTTATTTTGGCAAAATAAAAAGTAATTATGAATAAGAAAAACATTTACATCATACCAAATTATTAAACAATGTTCTAGTGATGTTATCCATCACAATTAAGATGGTAGCACACAAATCTGAAAGGGAGAGTGAGGTGAAATAATGAGCCATTTATACAGGAGACCACTGCCAAAAAGTGACTGGGTACAGGTGGATGTGTGTTTTTTAGTTGGGATTGGGGAAAACAAGGATTCAATGACATCACAGATGTAGAGAGATCATTTTGAGGATAAAGAAGATATCGGTAAGCTTAGTTTCTAAGTTTCTAAAAAGTAGAATAGAGAATCTGGGTGGGACGAAGTCAACAGTGGTAAGATCAGTGGAGAGGAAAGGTTAAGCAATTTGTAGAAGACAGGGCAAGGTGGAAAACAATGGAGGTGGCATTTTGGGAAGGTGATAAGGAGTATGTACAAACTAGTTGACGGCAAGATTTCTAGACACTACGGGTAGGGACCCTAGAGAATGCTTATGAAAACGTATTCTGCTGGCCCTGAAGAGCAAACTCTGCCCAGTAACTCGCAGGAAAAAATAATGACAATAGCATAACAGCTATAGTGACAAGCACTAGCTTCAACACTTTATTATATGTATTTATAATTTATATGTATTTATGATTTTAAATTTCAAAACAACCCTGAGGCAGATATTATTACCCTAATTTGACAGAAAAGAAAACTGAACCTGCAAGATGCTAAGTGACAGGCCTAAGATTATCAGTCTACATGATTCAACTCTTGATAGAACATCAGCCATCAGTAGTTTAAATATCCTAAGCTTCATCCTGTGGAACTGGGACCATGTCCTGCAGGGCTTACAAATCCCAAGCTCTTTGCTTTGGAGGCTCGGTTTTCCTTCTACAGATAAAGAATTGAGGCACAAAGAGGTTATATGATTACTCTCCTGGGTAATAAAATGAATCAGTGACAAGGGCTGAGACCAGGATCCAGTTCCTTCACTCCCAATCCTTACTACCATGCAGCAGCTAGTCAAAGTAAGTATCTAGGAAATTTCACCACAAGACGGAAGTGTTGCCTCCATTATTAAAACATCACTATTGTCATTAAAACATTATTCCTTTTCTTTTAGGCTCTCTGATCCAAACTTATTTAGCAAGTGCACTGACAGAAAGGAGAATTTTAGTTGCTTATTCTTTGGCAATTAACAATGCAGTTTTCTAGAGCTGGGTCAAGCAGACTGGTTACAAAAAAAAAGGGGGGGGGAAGGTAAATAATACATACTTCATTTAAAGGAAAAAGTAAGGCTTTACATTTTTAATTGTTTGTAACCAACAGGAGATGTAAGTTATGGGTAATGAACTAGCTATGTGAATATCTACCATCTAGTTCCTGTGAATCAAGCCAGACCCTAAGTATTATCTTACTACTCAGCATCATTCTGAAACACTTAATTTTCCAAACCTACTTTCATTTCTCCAATAGGAGAGATACTTGGAAGGGTAGAAAATAAGCTATTAAAAATTCAAAGATATTAGTAATTCTGAAAATTCTTCAGCTTTAGAGAAGTCACGTCATTCCCTATCAGTATTTTTTTCTTTCTCTCACACTTCGAGTATGAAAAAGGGAAGAGAAAGACTCTTAATTACTTAAGTCAAAGTTTCTATTAAATTTGCTTTAAAAATATTTTAAGTAACATTTATTTACTTAATAAACTAGGCTTCATCTCAAAATTAAGATTAAAAAAAAAAAAAGTCGAAGCCAAGGTGGGAGGATTGCTTTTACTGAAAACAGAGCCTTGAAATAAATGTGTGAAGATAAAAGATAACACGAACAGACAGAAGCAAAATGTGCTCGAGTTTGAGCCACTGTCAGTATCAGGAAACAATAATTAAACATAATAAAAGGCAAAATAAATGGCAAGTCACCTGAAATTCCAAGTTACTAATTCATTCCCCTGAGAATAAGACTTGTCCAATTTTTTCTGTTTTATTCTTCCAAAATCTTGGAAAGCAGAGCTCTCTAAGTGATAAAACTACTTCCGGGTACATTTGTCCCAGCAACTAAAGTCAAATATAGTCTATTCCGGGCTCAGGGGCTATGTCTAGTAAATGTGGCTGCTTGGACCTCATTTCTTTGTGCATCTCCCCTTTTTCTCAGTACCTTCCTCCTATCTGTCCCTGCAATGTTTCCTGTACTTTGTCCCTCAAATGCTAAGTACCTGGTTGACAGCTATTAACAGTAAAACTAAAATTTATACTAATATACTAATGTGTTATTTCAGGAAGCTATCTGCATAGTTTTCACAAATTTGTATATGTATACTGACTTGCCCTTTAGGGTTTACTGGTTATTTTAAAAAATGAGACAAGTGGAAAAGATAACGGAATAGCAGATATTGCAAATGATTAGGTTGCAATTAGGTCTTCTGAATTCCCAATGGCAAAACTGCAAGGTGTTATAATATCAATCAAATCTTAAACACTGAAGTGTAATAGAAGGATGTTACATGTTTATGTTAAACATGGGGGAGGAAAGGTAATACTATTTAAAATAAAACTCTTCTACCCAATTTTCTGAGGAATAGATTGAGGAAAAGAAGAACCTTACCTCCAAGTCAAAAGATTTTGTGTAAGAATATAAAAATGCACACCACTTAACACCTTTGTGTATATATGCATAAAATATTTCAGGAAGAGACTGGGTGCAGTGGCTTATGCCTGTAATCCCAGCAATTTAGGAGTCTGAGGCGGGAGGATTGCTTCAATCCAGGAGTTCAAGACTAGCCTGGACAACATAGTAGGACCCTGTCTCTACAAAAAACAAAAAAATTAGCCAGACATGGTGGCACACACCTGTAGTCCTAGCTACTTGGGAGGCTGAACTAGGAGAATCTCTTTAGCCCAGGAGCTGGAAGTTGCAGTGAGCTATGATCGTGCCACTACACTCAATTCTAGGTAACAGAACAAGACCCTGTCTCTAAAAAAAACGTTAAAAATAAAAATAAGTTTCAGGAAGAATATACAAGAAACTGATGAGCATGGTTGATTATATGGAGGGAAACTAGAAGATGCAGGAACAGAAGTGGGAAAGAGAGTATTCAGTTTACATTTTTGTACCCTTTGAGGTTCACACCATGTCCATGTATTTTCTATAACCAAAAACTGAATAAAATGATTAGAGGGGGGCTATATTAATCCTGCTTTGTAAAATACTATCTAGAAGGATCTTAGGTAGGGTATCCAAGTAGCATCTGAATCAGAGCAATGGGACTTTCTTCTACTAAGGAGAAAAAAATCTTCTGACGAATCAAAAAGGTTATGAATCGAATGTATACATTTAAAAGAAAACTCACCCAAGCAGATCTTACAATCAAAATACATTCAAAGCATAAATATGGCAATTGTTTACCATGCCTTTTTCCAGTATCATCATCTTCTCATAGAAACACTATTGTTGCTCGAGACTGAAACCTTCTTAAAATTTTAATGTATTTAGGTGGGGGGTAGGGAGCTAATTGCTCTACTATTTACTATTCATTAAAATCTTAAAACACGAAGACTAAGATTTTCAACTGAAAATGTTATTTTAGCTGAATGTCTATTTTTTAAAAAATCTCCTATTTAAAAAGAGAAATGAATATTTGTAGTCCCTGGATAAATTCTTCATGTCAGTGACTCACCTCTACTACCACTTGAAATTTTCCAGAATAGTTCTCTATCTTCCTCTCAAAAGCCACCAGGATTTCTTGCATAGGAGCAAGCCTTTCAGGACTGGTTTCAAGATCTTTTGGATTCCAGCTGCTGGAAAAGAAGGGCCACCATTTTTGGTCTCAGGAACTCTTTGGAAATATTTAATACAGAGTCCATTCCTTCAGTTTCATAAAATTTTTTAGGGGAAATTGTTTTAATTATTTGTTTTAATTATTGTTTTTCAGAATAAACCACACAACTTAAATTTTTTAATGATGATGTGGAATTAGAGGTAGCATTTTTCATACCTTTCACAATTTCTATATAGTCTTAGATCTTGATTTATCTGTTGTATTTGCTAATTGCAACAAATTCGCTGAATGCATTTTTTAAAAGCAATGAAATTAAACATTGATATGACAAATCTGGGAAAATTTCACATTACACTCTTTTGTTATCTCTGCTTACCATAAAATTCATGCCATTTGAAGTCTAGGAATAAACTATGACTTTCCTCCTAAGTGCTTAAAGCCCAACTCAAGAGTCATCCTGGACTCCTCCCTCTCCTGCCAAGTCTTAATGATTGTAACTCCTCAATATTCCTTGCAGGCTTCCCCTGTTTATCAACTCCATTGCCACTACCTTAGCTCAAGATCTAGCCACTTACTGCCTAGACTACCAGATTTATCTTCTTAGAGGACATGTGAGATGTTATTAATACTTTTCAACTTATAACATTTTAAGAGCTCCTGACTCTCTCCCTATGCCCACCTCCTATCACTTATAGGATCAACACCAAACCAGTCCCTGGCTGTAACTTTCACCTTCACCTTCTATAACACATATAACTGTACCTAGCAATCTGGTCACAGAACACTACCTTACTTTCTCAAACACAACATGCTTTCTCCATCGTTCTGCCTGGAAGGCCCTCTGCACACTGTAGTATGCTTTTAGTAATTCATAAACAAATAAAGGTTACTATAAAAATAATAATGAGACATTTTAAATATGTTAAAACTTACCATATGACTAGATATTGTCATATTTTAAAAAAAGCTACTTTTTGACTTGCTGAAGATTACCTATCATTTAGTTAATAGAGACAGAACCATAACCCAGTTCTATAGCCCCAGGCCAGTACTTTAACTAAACTTGATATCTTCTATTGTTATTATATTCACCCAAAGCAGGGAAAAACATGACTATACCTCTAAAATGCTATGTGCAATGAAATTAACAATGTTTCCAGATGATCCATTCATATTTGCATTCATTCAACACACCCTAACAATTTCCTACAAAATATTGTATTCTATATGGGGATGTAAGCCCTTATCTTCAAATAGCTTATTCATTCTTTAGTTATACTCTCTCAGTTCTACCTAGATTAGGGAGCATAGAATAGAGTTAAATTAATGAAAGACTTCCACTAAGTAATATCTTACAATTTTGTTCACTACTTTGACACAAGAACTAGCCAATTGCTAGTAATAGAAAATTCTAAAATATGTACCTTTAAAAAAACTATTACTGACTTTATTTAAAGTTTAACTTAAAAATTAGCAAATAAAGGGGAAGAAGAAAATATAGGGCACAATCTTGCACATTCCAATTCAAATTTTATGTGATTTTTTGCCCCAAATAGATTGCTTAAAAGTGCAATCTCTTATTTAACTTCACAGGTTAAATTTTGTTATAGACAGTAACACATTTCTTTCTTTACATCACTCTTAACATGCAGATAATATTAATACATAAACCCAATGCTGTAGGCTGCTCCTATCCTCTGCTCCTTTTTGAAGACACATTTAAATGATCCTCGCAAGGATTCATCAAAAATTGAATTTCAATCAACTTACAAAGTTAAGTGTGTACCTTAGGCCATGATTTGAGAAGTTTTGTCAGCTTGATTGAATTATAATGAGCAACACTGCCACGAAATAAGAAAAAAGTTGTTTGATCTGGGATTTTCTTGAGTGAATGTGTACCAAGAATTGTGTACTGAAAGCTTACTATGTGCCTGGTTCTATAAGGCACTAATGAAAATTTATCTAAGGGTCAAAACTTTAAGAAATTAAACAATGTTCTAACACATGCAGGTCAATGTGGTTAAATCATGGAGTTCTCCAAATAAGCTTTTTTAAACTGGAATTTTATTTTATTAAATATTGCTTATCATGGGAATTCAGTAAGAGCAGAGACAGTTTTTAAAATTCCCAGAATCTACTCAGAAAAAATAGAGAACAGCTTGATAGAAAAACTAAAAACTTATGGACAATATTTACAACAAAACTAGAAAAACAGACTATCCCCACAAACTCCAAAATGCTACCACGTAGGGACAAATCACTAACAACCACCAGACCTGTCTGATGCCTTCAACTAATAACGGGGGGTCTTATGGATCTGTGAACAAAACACCAAAATAGTCAAAGAGATACACAAACCAGAAATCACAGTGAACCAATCTGAGAAAGGTACATGAAGTTGAAAAGGATTTTTACCCAGTCCAATAGCAAATAAATGCAAAGAGTCCATGATAAGCTCAGAATGTGGGAAAACATTCTAGTCCCTGTGAACTCTCATATCTAAAGACCAAGTCTCCCTTCCAGGAGAGGGCCCCAAACTGAGAAAAAAACCTCCCAGCAGCTGTCAAAATTGAGCAGGGCAGGTAAAAATGGGAGAAGGAAACAGAGCAAAAAAGTCTCAGAAAACAAGTGGCCTTGTTTTTTAACACTACATGAAAACAATTAAAATTAGAAAAGCTATCTAAAATGTCACTTCCTCCTAAAAGTAAAAGAAAACGAATGTCACATAAAAATGATAACACAAAGAATCAAGGTCAAACCTTACAAAAAGTTGTAAGATAAAAAAAAGAATAAGAAGCAGAATAACATCTCTATAATGAAACCACAATAGAAAAAGTATGTCCACAAAACAGATGAAAACTGTAACCTACTGATTCAGAACAAACTAAAAGACATATGTGATATAAAATTAGTTTAAAGACATGGGCAAGTTATCAAAGAACAACCAAATTAGAAATTAGAAAATTAAAAACATTTAGAATTAAAATGACAGAACTCAGGAAAGAATTAGAAATAAAAGAAAAATATTTCAGAAATAAATACTAAATAAAATTAAATATGACAAAAAATACACATAACAAATAATGACCTAAGAAAAATGGAGAGCCAAAAGAAGGAAAAATTTTTTAATAAGAAAAATAATGGAAAAGATCTAAGAGAATGTGACAGGTAAGAGGAGTCACTGAAGAAGAAAACAAAAATAAGGAAACAGAATATTAAAAACTAATTCAAAAAACTTCACTTAAAAAATGTGAAACTACATATTGAAAGCATATACCGCAAAATGTAGGCATTTCTTATCTAAAAGAAACTCACTTTATGTTTAAGAATATAGGGAGGTTAAACATAATAGCATGGAACAAGGTATATCATGCAAATATTAAGCAAAAGAAATCTGCAGTGGCTGCTGGCAAATGCATAAAAATTATGATACACCTACACCACTGCTGTGCAACGAAAAGATAACTGAGCCAGTTATATCATTTTAAATTTTCTAGAAGCCTCATTAAAAGGAAAGTAAACAGGTGAAATTAATTTTAATAATATATTTTATTTAATAGATATTTCTCTTCTGCAGAACCCACACGGAAAACATAATAAACTTATCTCACCTTCATCTGGAGACTTAAAAATTAATGTCATGAAAATTTTTTTGGTAACAAATTGATTATCTATTACTAATTACCAACAGCTAAGACAAAACCCAGGAGAAAGGATCAAAGCAATAAATTCTTTGACCTTGCTCCAAATAGCACAAACCCACATGACTTATGTAAAATTAAATTCCAACTGCCTATCAATATTCTAGGTTCTCTCTAGTTCTAGGTTTTTATTTTTTAAAGATGGCAGAGATATCACACAGAAATGTTCAATCAACTGAAAGTAATTTTATTTGAAAAATTAATATGCTTTTAAATAATAAAATGTTAACTTTACCTGAAATACACTGTCAGAGAGTCAAAGAATAGAAAATTTCTTTAATGTATTTTTTAACCACTTTCATCCCTTTCCTCTTATAATCCTTTACATCTCAGTTTTACTACTGAACATGAGCACAACATGACCACTAACATAAGAAGTATCTGTAATTTGAGTTGCTTTTTTAAGCTAGTGAAGTATTTAAGGTATCTATCAATATTGTTTTGCCTATTCACTCTGTATTTGGCCTGATTAAGAATTCAAGTTGAAGCCTCAGAAAAAAGCAAAGTTTACTGATGATAACTGGTGAAAACGCATGATTTTGGCTTCCATAAGAAAAATTTGTTTCTAAGAAAGAGCAAAAATTTAAATTAAGACAAGCAAGTCAATACCATGACATAACTATTGCTAAGTTAAGTTAAAGGCTATCTCACAGTAGTTTTTCTAGGAATAACTAGGTTATAATAGAAATCTATGTCCATTTAGCTAGTGATTTTTTTCTTATAATAGAAAATATAAACAGCAAAAGCATGTTCAAAAACATTTCTTTCAGATTCAGAAAGAACATCTGTATTTTAGATTTAACCTGAGAATCTTGTCACATTCTTTTGAATTATCTAAGAATACTGAAAATTTTTATCCTCTGAGGTTGAATTTGATTTTTGGAAAAAGTTGAATGACATCACTAAGTGTGATATGATTTTTATTCAAAAGCAAGTAATGAAAATGTTTTCTGAACTGTTGTGGTGAACTAAAGAGGACTGAGTACACAACTAAAAACATCATAATAGGAGAGACTTCAGAGTCATCTAAACTACTCCCCAACTGCCCACTGAATGCTTATATTCCAGCTATACATTTCCAGCCTCTTTACAAACCATTCCAGTAATCATTAACTCACTACCTTTCAAGGCAAATGTAATTTCATTTTTGGATGGTTTGAAATAACAGAAAATACTGCCTTTCTAGTACTTGCATATATTAGCTTGGAACTTCCACATGCTAGCTTAAGTTATATTCCCTAAGGCTGCCGTATTTTTGAAATTTTAAAAGTATACAGGACCATAGGAAGAAAAGGACAGAGATCAAGAAATGAAAAAAGACACTATATGAAAAATACAGGATAAATGAGTGGAGGGCCCGCAAATGCTTGATTTTTTTTTTTTTTCTCCATTCCGCATTCATTGCTGAGGATAGTAGGCATTAACTCACAGAATTCTATCAAACCAAAGACTGATCTCGGCATGCCATTAAAAAAAAATTAAGTACATATTGTATTCCTAGTATAGGAGTAGCCATCACAAGGACTACAAAGACATATATGGTAAAATTCTTAACTGCTGGAAACTTACAATTTAGTTAAACAGACATTTGCAAAGGTAAGTTAAAATATACAAAACAAACGAACACACCATCAGAGTTTCAGCAGAAAGAGCTGTCTGGATACAGCCAGCTACATGTTGTAAAGCATCTGAAGTAAGGGCAAAGACAAAGGATAAAACCAGAAGGCAGAGAAACTTGAATACCAATTTAATGAAAATAAAATGTTTATGATTCTCATAGGAGAAGCAAAGCAAATCTCTGAGGAGAGAAGTAAAATGATCAAAGCAATGTTCTAGGAAGAATACTCTGGATATGCTCTGTAAAATAAAATGGAGAGGTGACAGTGATGATGGCATCAGAAATATGATAAAGCCTTGGACATGGTAGGAGAAATGAGAATGGAAAGCAGCAGAAACAAGAGAATTAAGAACTGATTAAGAATACAGAGGCCTAAGAGAGAAAGGAGTAACAATCATAGAATACAACAAGTTTTTAAGATTAACTGGACAATGACATTTGCTAACGAAGAAAAAGCCAATCTAGACAACTAGCTCATTTTAATTTTAAATTTGTCAAGTTGCAAGTAAAATAAAGATATCTACCAATCTCTACATTTAATGCTACGCATTAATAACTATAATGATAGCCAAAACTTCCCACAGTTAAAAACACTGTAACAATTTCATAAATTCTTGTTTCCTATTTCCATGTGGAATATATGGGGGAGGAGGGATTGGTTAATACGGCTCTACAGAGCAATAGCTAATTCTGATATTCAACTTTTTATTCTATCCAAATGCATAATGTTATCTGGAAAAAAAAATCCATCCTTGGTCATAGATACTGCTTTCTCTTAACGTCTGTCATTCCCTTAACATTCTATCATTAACAGCTTTCCCTTAACATTCTATCATTAACAGCCAGCTTTCTTTGCAAAGCATTTTTCATAAAGCAATAAGATTTTTAATTACTTCATAAGAGTTACTGAATATCCAAAGATGAGTAGAAAATGTAAAACCATGTTGAGATTCCAGTGCCATGAAATCAACCTGACTGGCTAACTCTAGCCTCACAAAACATACAATTAAAATGGATACTAGAGAAAATCACCAATCATTTCATGCCAATGATGCTCAACATTTCTTAAGAATGACAAATCCATGAACACCAAAGGACTCTAATAAGCAATCTGAAAAAAGGACAATTCATTGTTCTACTGGGAGTCACTATCGGCAAAACAGAAAAGAACCATCTGCACAGAAAAATTACAGCAGAATCCCTGAGAGTAAATGAGTTTTTCTATGGAGAAAGGCGAAAGAACAAAAACACTGAAAACGAAACTGTAGAAAATCTCCAAGTAAAAGGGAAAAGCAGAAAAAGAAATAAAAAATATACAAACTAAATAAACAAAATAAAATAAAAGGAGAGCAATTTTGTTCCTTTACAAAGAAAAAAAAAAGCCTTCAAGAAGGCAGCGGTTACTACCAAGTAAAGCAGAAAGATCAAGGAAGAGAAGGATGGAGAGTTGGATTTGGCCAGTAGGGGGAATGGTGGGAATAAAAATGAGTTAGCAGAGGCAAAAGTAAGGTAAAGAAATGAAATAGCAGGGCAAAACCTTCCTTGAGAAATTCAAGTGTTAGAAATAAGAGGTAGTCACTAGAAAGACAGTGGTTGGCACATTATGAATACTTAATACATGTTTATTGACTTAACAAGGAAACAAATGAATAGCCAAGTTGAGAGGTGTCTATTGAGAAAAAGAGGGGTATGAGGGAGACTTTTTTCTGAAAGAAGGAATAAGGAAACACACTTCAAGGAAGAAGAAAGTTTCAAAATGCCTCGAAGTGAATATAATTTTTTTAAATTAGGTGGAAAAGTGGGAAGAAAGCCCGAGAATGAAAATACGGGCAAAGAAACTAGTAACCACTAACTTCCTCCATTCTTGCCCCTAAATCAAGAGAATAAGAAGCTGTTAGTCAAAGTAGAAATATTCAGAGGTTGAATAAACAGAAAATAAGAGGAGGAAAGCTCTTATTCTCTTGCTGCAATGACAAATCAGGTTGTAAAAAGAGGTAGGTTTAAAGATGCTTTCCTTCTAGCCAAAATGGAATCAGAGCTAAAGTAAAAATTGTAAAGATACAAACAGAGGGAGTGAAAATATCTATAAAATGTTGAAGCAAGTTCACTAAGGATAAGTCATATGGCTACAGGGACTGGACAATTTCAAATGTAAAGTTCCCCAAAACACATTTTATAAATGAATAAATTTTTATTGAGTAGGTTTGATGTTTCTAAGAAAATATTAAGTATGACATAAATAAATGACACTAGCAAACATTAAACAAAAAGTCTATATGGAAAGATTACTAGAAGATTTATAGATACATAAAGTATTAAAAGTGGTCAAAAGTTATCAAGATAAATACCAAATATGTGGAGTGTATTTTCCATTATGGTCAAGGTCTCATTGAGATGTTTTATTCAATAGCACAAATTTCAAGTGAGCTAAAAAATTTGGGAGTATAAATAATGTTCCTCTACAACAAAAATAAGGCATTAATTTTTACAGAAAAACAAGTTCAATGCAGACATTTAAAAAACTAAAATATACTCCTCTAAATCTATTAAAATAAAAATAAATAAATGAAAATATTAAAATGAATAATTAAGAATTCTTAAATAATAGAGAAAAATGAAGACAATGGTAATGAAGACCTGGCATTAGTGAACCACTACAAAATAAAAGATAAAAACTATAGTACTGGGGGCAAGGGCAACATACATAACCTAAACATCTGTACCCCCATAATATGCTGAAATAAAATAAAATAAAATAAAAAAATAAAGAGTCAAAATATGATATATGTAACTTACTAAACAACTTCTGGTACATTCATGAGACAAAATGATTAAATTAAAAATCATGTGGAAGACAAAAAAAACTGCAGTATTTATGAAAGTATAAAATCTTTGCTCCTTTCCAAAAAATTGAGACAATAAACCCAAGATCAAAGATATTTAATCTACACAAGAACTGCATTAAAATAAAGAATTTTAAGATTTTTTTAAGGTGAATAACTTTATTTCCATGTTAACAAAAATCAAAATAAGTTTGGTAAATAAATTATTTTCTTTTAAAAATAAGCATACAGCAATTCTAAGGTAGTTATACATAAGGCAGATTGTCTTAAAATTGACAAACACACACAACACACATATAACTGATAAAAATATGGCACATATAATCAGTTTACAAGTAACCTTGAGAGAAAACTTAGTAGTTACAGTTTACAGAATCATACATACACAAAAAGAACAATTTTATTTAATAGCTTGACTGGGCTCAGAGAAGAAATCACATTTCCACATTTTCTAATAAAATCTTAAAAAAAAAATAGAACTAACCAAAACCATCATCTTTAAAAATTAGAAACATGATTATCATGAAATGCTGGGGGTGATAATAGGGGGAAGACATAGGGTAGAACTGTGTGCAGTAAAAAAGTGTTTCCCTTACAAAAGATAGACATTTCAATGTATGTATAATAACACTAACCTAAAGGGCTAGAAATCAATAAAATGTTTGCCCCTGCAGGACTTGACTGGAAATTGGCATAAGGGAACTTTCTAGGGTGATAGAAATGCTCTATCTTCAGTGGGGTGTTAGTGACACTGTATAGACATTTGCCAAGACTCATAAAACTCACTGAGATCTGTGAATTGCTCTTTCTGTAATTATGCCTCAATGAGGACAGAAGGCAGGAAGGGAAAGAAAGGAGGGAAGAGAGGAAAAGGAGGAGGGGAAGGAAGGAGGGAAGGAAGGAGGGAGGGAGGGAACCAGCCAGCCAGCCAGCCAAGGTATAGAGTTAGATTAAATGAAACATACCTACAACAGAAGGAAATAGGATATGCTTAAATCTAATGAGGAGCAACTTCAATAGAAAACTGCTGTAATTAACTAACTATTCATCTCAAAATGCCTTAACATCCAATACTACTAAAAATTAAATTATTTTTGGTAAATATTCTTAAAAAGAAATTCATTTATACTCAATAATACAATACAATGATCAATTTGTTTCTTTACTGAGTAGTACATTTAGCAACCAATTCATCACAATATATTAATACTAACTAGGAGGCTAAATTGCTTAAGATCAGAAAGATATTCAAGGCAGCAATACAGGGGGTTTCACATAATGAATAAATAAACTAATACTACTACTGACAAGCTAGCATTTACTGAGTGTTTAAAATGTGCCTATACTAAATTAACTCAATTTATTTGATCCTCTCAGCAACCTATAAAAGGAGGTAATATTACTATTCTCATTTTACAAATGAAGAAACTGAGGCACCCTGAGGTTAAGTATCACACAGGTATACTGGCAGTCTACCTCTAGAGATAAACTTCCTAATCACTTTGTTCTACTGTCTCTCTAGAGTCAGTTGCCTTGAACTTTTCTAGGCTGAAATAAAGATTGTGCTCCACAACCAAAGAAACTGTCACAAGAGCAAACAGACACCTACAGAGTGGGAGAAAATTTTTGCATGCTACAAATCTGATAAAGGGCTGATAACTAGAATCTACTTAGAACTCAGGAAAATTAACAAGAAAAAATCAAACAACCCTATCAAAAAGTGGGCAAAGGACATGAACAGAAACTTTTCAAAAGAAGACAGAATAATGGCCCAAAACATAGGAAAAAATGTTCAACATCTCTAATCATCAGGGAAATGCAAATCAAAACCACAATGAGATATCGCTTATCTCCAGTGAGACTGGCCTTTATCAAAAAGTCCCAAAACAATAAATGTTGGTGTGGATGCGGAGAGATAGGAACACTCATACACTGCTGGTGGGACTGCAAACTAGTGCAACCTCTGTGGAAAGCAATATGGAGATACCTTA
>RJWJ010010805.1:0-46015 GCA_004363605.1 Indri indri | reverse complement strand
AGTCTGGAGTGGGTTTGAATCACTGTGTTCAGCTGCTCCCTGGGGACATGGCCTCAGCCCTCTGATTACTGTGGGGCTTTATTACTTTCTGAATTCCCTTTGCTGTTGCCCGCCCCTTCCTCCCATTTCCCCTTCCGTTGCCCTTTCTCCCCACCCAGGCCCCAGCCCCCACCTCACAGCCATCTCCGCTATTAAACGTTTGTGGAATGTACAGCATTCGAAAGCCACATTCTAGTCTGCAGTTTTCAATTCTTGGGAAGAAAGGGGCCGCACAACTATAAACAATCAAGTCCCAAATGTCGTTGAAATGGTCATTTTGGTCCACCTAAGCTTATATGAAAACATTTTCCGCGCTCTGATCTGCCCCGCTTGCACTGCCGGGCAGGTCGGCCCCAGATGAAACGGCTTCTCACCTGCACACTGAAACCAGCGGAGGCTGCTGCACACACTGAAAACTCAGCCCAGGCTTCTCCCAAAAACATGCCTGCTCTCTGAGTCACATGCTAAAAATCAAGGGGATTAAGAGGACTCTAGATTTACATTAAAAATACAAGAAAAAATTCACTCCAGAGGCTAATGCAGGGTGTGTTGGAGGCAGTCACCCTCACTAGGCATGGGGATAAACAATGTGAATGGCATGCTGGTGCCTGGCGTAGTGCGGGAGGTCCCTGGAGGAGAGGGAGGAGAAAGCATCATTGACCTCCTGTGAGGCAGCACAGCTCTGCATTTATGCCTGGAGCTCTGACAATACACTTCCTGGGTTCAAATCCACAAGATTTCCACTGCCGCATGGATCCATGAGCTTGGGAAATGGACTCGACCACTGTATGCTTTCTCTTCTGTCAAACGGGGCACATGAGAGTCCTGACCTCAGAGTGTTGTCATGGGGACTGAATGATGTAGATCCACAAAAAACACAGAGTCCTGTGCCCCGTGCAACCCTGGCCCAAAGCAAACACTGAATCAATGTGAGTAATTAGCATCATGATTATATTACATAGCTGGTGCTTCATGCATATATTATGCCATGTACTAAAGGCCAACGCCTTGGGAGGTGTGCTCTTCAATCTCCACTTTGGAGGGCTATAGATGGCCAGAGTGCTATGTGCAGTTGGCTTCTGCATAAATGTCCTCTTTCCCCACACCTTCGGTATGGTACGAGCCCTCCCATCATTGTCTGTGTGGGTGGAGTATGCGTGGGCAGAAGGCAAAGGAGCAGGTGGAACCCCACATCCAGGTGGGGACAGTGCAGCCCAGAAGAGCATCCCCAGGCAGTGACATGATGCAGGGACGGACCCAAGGCCACAGATGCGAGGTGGAGAGTCAGAGCAGACCGTGAGCTTTCATGGGGTGGAGAGAGCAGTGCAGAATGAGGGCTTGAGCGGATCCAACACATATGAAGGGAATACAGATTCCAGCTGAAATCTGGGTCCAACTGGCACTGCCGTCATCCACATTCATGAGTTACCTTCCCCGTTCAGGTGTAACCTCCTTCAGAATTGGGACTGCATCCTTACAAGTACTAAGTCCTCCAGAGGCCCCAGTGTCACTTTGTACACCCAGGGTGTAAAAGTGGGCAGTGTTGGTGGAAGCTCGGTCTATTCAGAGTGCAGGCACAAATGGGTGCATTCTTCACAGAGAATTTCAAAACAGTAATAAAACTGGCCGAAGTCCAACTGCTTTTTATCATCACTATGCTCAGCAATTCTAAAAAAAGTCAATGAAAACATACCCCCCTCAACCTGGGGTGGCCTGTGCCCATTGCACCCCCTCCTGGCACCCCACAGTTTTGTACACTGTACTCACTCAACCAATAGTCTCTGAAGGACTGAACCCGAAAAAAGGGGCCTGGGGAAGGACAGAAATCCCGTTGATTTCTGGGCAGCAAACATGTAAACGTACTGACATTGAGATATACAAAAGTACGTCTTTCAAGGAAAGCCATGCCATTCTTTCTCGTGTGAAATAATAACACATCCCCACGCAAGACTCCAACTACACAGACCAAAGTTGTTATGGGCTGACTGGAAACAGGACATCTTGCATTCCTGTGGCTACGAAAATCACTCTGGGGTCCTAGGATTTATTTCCCTTTCTCAGGAGCCCAGGACAGATAATGAATACCCCTT
This sequence comes from Indri indri, assembly GCA_004363605.1. NCBI lineage: Eukaryota > Metazoa > Chordata > Mammalia > Primates > Indriidae > Indri > Indri indri. The sequence goes on along the minus strand of RJWJ010010805.1, from coordinate 43,886 downwards.
AGCAGCTGATCAATTGCTGGCACTTCCAGGCAGGCACCCATCACTCCCCCCTGCGGCCCCGCCACCCCTGCGCAAGGTTAAAAGAACAGACCCATGAGTGATGGTCAGAGAGGAACTGGCTTCAGAAGAGGAAGTTGAAAATATAAAGAAATCAACATGGGCATTTAAAAGCGAAGCCCTTTCCATGCCACAGAAGATGTTTTGCTATTCATCTTGTTCCCTGACTCTGCTTCACCAACTTGATGGAAGATGGTTTAACTGACATAAAAACCAGCTATACATGAATAGCGGTGATGGATGGAGCCATTCCTAGCACCAGCCAAAAAAACGGCACTAAAAGATGCCTCGGGCTTCCTGTTAACTGTTTTATGAGGGCACCAATACTTTCCCCCTTCTTATTTAAAGAATAAATTAGCAGAACAAGTACTTTCAAAAACAGGGTAGGGTTACACACGGAGAGAAAAAAAGTAGAAGGCCTTTGGAATGTTAGTACATTTGTGAGGACAGTTAGGAGAGTGAAAACTAGATTGTATAAGGCTTGTTCCATATGCAGCTGTTTGGTTTCAGGGTATGTGATTTAACTGGGTTTTATTTCATTCCATGTAATAACAAATTGTGCCATTAAGTAGTCCTACCATACAAATGTAATGTTTCAGTGGCAACACAAAGAAAATCTAGTCTTCGATGGGAGTCTTAAAAAGAATGCACAGATGCTACAAATTAGCCATGATAAAGAAGGGGGTGGGAGAGGGAGATAATCTGCAAAAGAAAAAGAAAAGAAAAATTAGGTTAGGAAGAGCAGTTTCACATGACTTGTGCTAAAGTGTGGAGTCTTCCAATTCAGGGAGAATGAGACATACAGCATCGTATTCTTTGAATGTTTCTTAATATGGAAAGGACAAGAGCAGAGGTTTCAAAAGTGTTAGTTAGAATTCCTCTCCCCTTTTTTTTGTTCCCCTTTCTGGAGTGTAGAGGGCCTTTTCTTGCCTTTCTTCCCTCTTATTTTGAAGAAGGTTAATTATGACTTGGGAGCGTTGTAAGCCTCCTGGCACTTGGGACTCGGCCATTGTGGAAGAAGAATATGGTCCGCTCTGTGCTGCAAGTACTAACTTAAGAAGCATCCAAATTTGGAACTCCTTTCAGAAGCCTTGGGACAGATTCTATGTCACAGCATTCTATGGGATGACAAATACCCACTCCGTTCCCACTTGTCTTTGAAAACGTGCACATTAGTGGAGCATAAAATTCACTTGACTTTTAAAATAAAGTAAGCCGGCTATTTGGCCCACGTAGAGTAAGTTCTTATCTCAACATTTCAAATCAAAGGGCCCACTTACGCCTGTCCTCTCCCAGCTCTGCAGCCAAGCTCAAGGTACTCCCAATTACATGGTGGATTTCTGGCCCAAGTTAATATGTATCAGGAGTTCTCAAGCGTCTGTACCTTTGACCTAGAAATTCTACTTCTGGCAAATCAATCCCATAGAATTAAAACCTTAAGGAGAAAAATGCTTGAGAACCAAGATGTTCACGGCCATGGAAATGACACTGAAAAGAGTTAGTAACAACCTCAAAACTCCAGGTAACAGGAGAAGGATGCACTAAACCATGGTTCATCTCATTGGTTTACCATCCTGCATCCATTCGAAGCCCTGATTAGCACCATCTAGAGAACAACTTGGAGGTGTTCTTACGAGATATTAAGAGAAAAAAGAAACTACTCTCTGTATGGCATGATCACCACTGTGTTAAAATAGGAATCTCTGAAATATTGGGAGTGTGATAGCAGAATTAATTTAGATGTAACAAGGGGATCCATCACAAGGGTATATGCTGCAATGCAAACAAAACAAAACGACCTGCACATTTGGAAGTGCCAGAAGGATATGTACCAAAATGCTAAAAATAGAAAAATATTGAGGGATTTTTTTTTTTATCCTCTTGCTCTCTCTACAACTTTTGAGTGGTTTCTATTTTTTAAATGAACATGTTCTTATTTCATATAGGAAATGGCTCATTTTAAGAAGACAGGAAACTCCAAGGGGAAAAAAACAATGCTCATTTTTCTGATCCTATGAGAATTCACTGGATAAGACATGGACATTCGGGGCCCTCCTACCTCATCCCACAAGAATCTGCACCTACAAGCAGAGGAGCCTCGGTGCTCTCAAGCCTAAAGGCCAAGCCCTGAAAGGCCCAGAGAGGCCAGTGACTAAGGAATGGGTTTCCGCCAGGATTTCGCTGCTGAATTGCATCACTGCACTTAATCCTTTCCAGAGATACTTACTCAAAAGGACCAGGAATGGTGATTCTACCAATCAACAGAGTGGATGTGTCTAAAAAGAGGAATGTGAAAATCCGGGGAAGACGCAATGTGGCAGGGAGGCCACCGTCTTTAAATCAAGGCAGGGCTGGAGTCGAACCATCCTCTGCACACTCCATGGCTTAGACATTTGCCAAGCCTCCCAGGGTCTCAATTTCTTCACCATCAGGAGAAACAAACAACTGCAAGGAGGTTTAAATGAGGCAGGAACATGACATATGACATAAATGGCAGTGTATCAGCATCTAGGGTATGATTATCCATCATAATAATAACTGACCCCTTCCTTACATGCCCGACACCAAGCTAAGCATGTCACAGGATCCTCCTAGGATTGTTTGATTTAACCCCCATCAGGAAAATACTGTTATCATCTCCCTATCACACACGGACACGCTGAAGTCGTGAGGGGTTGAGTTATTACTCGCCCACCCTTGCACAGGCAGAAAATGGGAGTACGGAGACATACCCACAGCAGGACTTGTCCCAACCACCTTGGACACCTTCTGCCACCTGCTTAGCCGAAATGAGGTGCTTTCTGAAGAGAATCCATGCAGGAAATCTAACGGTAGCGTGGAGATTGGATCAAGAATAAGGGCTTCCCTCCAGGCGTGTTGGCTTCCACCTGTAATCCCAGCACTTTGGGAGGCCAAGGCAGAAGAGTGGCTTAAAGCCAGGAGTTTGAGACCAGCCTGAGCAACAAAGCGAGACCCCATTTATAGAAAAAACAGAAAGATCGGCCAAGTGTGGTGGCCCGCATCTGTAGTCCCAGGTACTCAGGAGGCTCAGGTGGGAGGATGCCTTGAGCCTGGGAGATTGAGGCTGCAGTGAGCTATGATGACACCACTGCACTCTAGTCCTGGCAACAGAATGGGACCCCATGTCTGTCAATCAATCAATCAATCGGTCAATAAAAGGGCTTCCAAACTTTAAAATGCAAGAGAGCATCACGTGGTTGTGCTGAAAGAAGGAACCCGGGCAGGAGCATGGTTAGGCTGGGGATAGGGAACATAAGTCTCACATGTCTCTTATTCCTTTTGCTTCCACCTCCTGTTCTCCAACAGCCATGGGTCCCAGAGAGGGGAGAATAGTCAGGAGAAAGGAGGGCTCAGAAGGCCACCCTAACCACCCCCACCTTTTTAATAAACCTCCTCGAACCCTGGTTCCATGTCTCCCTCACCCAAGGATTTATGTCTCATTTTCAATGGAATGTTACATTTGGTCAGACCACAAAGAAAACTCCTCATTATACACTAGGAAATGTGTGGAAAGAGAATTATTTACCCAAGGCAGCGCTCAATCAGTGTTGCCCGAATATTTATTTAGCCCACACACGGAGAAGTTGTGTTAATGTTTGCCAAAGAATGTAGCTTTATAAAGTAACTGGGTCAAAAAAAGACAGCATATCATTTTACAAATAACTTAGAAATTGCTTAAGTTAAATTGCCAGGCTCTCTCAGGTTTGTCTTTTCAAAAAGGCTGCAGAAACAATATCCAGAATTATGTCTCATAAAATACAGGTATTACAAAGTGGCTGTTTAGCCCATTAAAGAAAATGGAGAGTGAAATCTGAATTATTTCTACCCGAGGCAGAAGCAGACAGAGTTACCAAAATTATGTTAGGCCGACGTCGCCATTCTTCAAGTCTGCGGGGCAGCGGAGCTAATGGCTCCGGCACCAGGACTCTATTAGGAGAGCTGTATTTCTCAGTCAACAATGACAGGAATGCCATTTCTCAGCCCCAAATCTAGTGTAGCTATGGGGAATTCACCCAAAACATTTGCCTTTGCTTTATCAGCGGCATTTGTCTGCCTCAAAAAGCCCTGTGCAGGAGCAGGCTATAAAATGATACTATCACAGGATACTGTGGAGTGGCTTATTTAAGGGACAAGAAGGTGAGCGGTGACCACCTGGGTGCGAATCCTGACTCTGTCCTCCATGAGTTGGCCGAATCTGAGCAATGATGTCATGATAATCATTCCTCGTAACAGCCACAGGGACCGTCATCACACCAGAGCTGGGACAAGGGTGAGGTGAGCAGGCTCTGATGGTGACAAAGGGTGGAGGGGGAAGGAAGAGAAAAGGCAGGCAGAGGAGGGAAAAGAAAAAACCATAACGACAGTAATAATATCCACTGGCATTTATTTAGCATTTACTGTATGCTGGGAACTGTACTGACTGCACACAAGTCTCACCTGATCCACAGAAACACTTTGGGGAATACCATGGCCATTCTCTTTTTAATGAGGTCACAGTATTTTCTCTCTTTTTAAAATTTCAATAGATTTATGGGTACAAGTGGTTTTTGGCTACATGGATGAACTGTGCAGTGGTGAAGTCTGGGCTTTTACTGTATCTGTCACCCAAATACTGTGCATTGTACCCAATGGGTAATTTTCCATCCCTCACCTCCCTACCACCCTCCCCACTTTTGAGTCTCCAGTGTCTACTACACCACTCTGTATGCCCCTCCGTACCCATAGCTCAGCTCCCACTTATGAGTGAGAACATGCATTATGTGGTTTTCTGTTCCTGAGTTACTTTACTTCAGAATGGCTTCTAGTTCTATCCAAGCTGCTGCAAAAGACATAATTTCGTTCTTTTTTATGGCTGAGTAGTATCCCATGGTGTACATATACCACGTTTTCTTTATCCACTAATCGGTTGGTTGGGCACTCAGGTTGATTACGTATCCTTGTGATTGGCTCACGGTATTTTTATCTGCATGATGGGGACACCACTGGCCTCGAAGGCTGGTGTTGGTGGGAGGTAGTGAGCAGGGATGAGCACCATAAGCCACAAGGCTGTGTCATAGCATCAGTGAGCAGGGGCAGCTACCTAGGTTAAGACTATATCGACTGAGATGGGTACCAGCAGGCTGAGAGATTCCCAAATTGCAAGTTGCCAATTTGAGACAAGGGATCCATTCTTAGAGTATCCCTGACTCCCAGCTCTTGTTCCACAAGTTCTAAAGAGAGTTCCACATGGACCTATGGGCCACTGTCTTCCCAATGAGGCAGGGATCTTCTTAAGGCCACTGTCTTATAAAGATCCTTGCACCAATGACTGCCCAGCCCGGCCTGTCCCTAACAGGCACTTGGTAAATACTGATTTACGAATAAACAAACACATATCCTGAGATCGCTGCTCTGGAATGACAGCTGTGAGGGCAAGAGGCTGCTGAGACCTCCAGGGACTGTAGACCAAGAACAAAGACTATAAGGACTTCTTCAGGGAAGCTAGGTGTGTCAGTTTGCTCGGGCTGCCCTAGCAAATCATAGAAGTCCAAAATAAAGGCGTTGCCCGGGTTGGCTCCTCATGCAGGCTCTGAGGGGGTGCCGTGCCATGCTCCCTCCCAGCCTCTCGTGGCTGCCCCCGATCCTTGGCATCCCTGGGCTAGTAGATGCATTGCTCCCATCTCTGCCTCTAGCTTCACGTCACCTCTTCTCTGTGTCACTGTGTCCGATCCTCTTCTTCTTTTATTTATTTACGTTGTTAAAGATGGGGTCTTGGTATGTTGCTCAGACTGGCCTTGAACTCCTCCCGCCTCTGCCCCTGAAGGAGCTGGGACTACACGGGTGCCATCATGCTGGGCCCTCTCCTCTTCTTATAAGGACAACAGTCATTGACTTTAGGGCCCACCCTAAGTCCAGGATGATTTCATCTTGAGCTTCTTAACTAATTACATCTGCAAAAACTCTCTTTCCAAATAAGGTCATATTCTGAGGCTCTGGGTGGACAGGAATTTTGGGGAGGCACTATTTGACCCACTGCACTTGGACTCTGCAGCTGTGCATGTGGATGGTTTTCCTCCCTGGAGCTTAGAGCCAAAGCATGGCCTCATCACCATGGACTTTGGGAACATACCAAGGTAGACGCCTCGCCCCATTCAATGGTGAGCCTTAAGGAACCAGGAAATGGTAGCTCCACAAGCTGGAGGAGCCAAATGCCTGAGGCTGGGGTAGAGAAGAGGGGTGGAGGGACGCAGCTGGCCCCCATGAGCAGGAACACAACATGTCATCCCTGGGCCCAGGTCTCCATCAGAGTCGCAACCTAAGCGAGGCTCTTCCTTGTGGGGACCGAAGGACCACACTGCTTTCCCTGCCCTCCCTGGGGGAAGGGAACCCTACCTCCCCCATTTCCCCCAGCGTCCATGGAGAGCCAGTCAACAGCTCAGACCCCAGGATGGCACAGTGCCACTGTACAGTCTCCCGGGCCCAGGGATGGCGGAAGCTGTGGGAGGAATGCAGTCCAGGGAGGCTGCAGCAAAGGCAGGATGAACCACAGTGTGAGTCAGCACCAGACACTCTAGGGGGGCACACACGTACGTGCACACACACACAGTGGCTAGGAACCGACAGGGGCTGTGTGGCAGGGTTAGACAGGCATCCTGGATGCCAGTGGACAAGGGGGAGCCCAGCATGTGGAGAGGAGATGTAAATCTGTAGGCCTTTGGGGCAAGAGCACATCAAACAGGGTGCCCCCCCTTCTGAAACCCTTGGGAGCAGATGCCCTTCAGTATTCCAAATTCTCCCCTGTTAGAAAGGTAATTTGGTGCACAGACTGCATGTTACAAACAAAATACCCCCGGCGGGGTTTGGGGTAACGTCCTGTCCCAAAGACATCTCTGTTTCTTTGGTGAAAATATGTTCATTCACACTAGAGAGGAGAAACAGGGATGCTAAAGCTAAGGTCAAGTTTTGGCACCAAATGAGTTTGTAGTAAATTTACAAAAAAAAAAAAAAAAAATTGGTTTTATTTTTGTTTTTTAGAGCTCTTTTTATTTTGGAACAGCAAAAAAGGGACTGCAGACCGGTACTTCCAAGCCTGAGACAAGGCACTTTCTTGATGAAGGCAGCCTTATCCCCAGGAGGTAAGGTGTGGAAGTGAGGCCAGGGTTGAGGTCAGCAAGGCAGAGACCACAGCCTCCTGCTCCAGAGAGCTCCACTGTTTATCTATTTTGTAAACCAGGCTTCCCTCAAGGGATCTGGTTTAATGAAAGAATTTGGAAGCTACAAAAAAGACTGAAAATCATTGCTGTATGTCAGAAGTTGGCAAACTTTTTTTCGTAAAGAGCCAGACAGTAAATAATTTAGGCTTTGTGGGCCAAGAGGCGAAACCAAGGCTATTATGGAGGTACTTATATAAGACAAGAGAAAACAAACTTCTGTAAATTTTTTATTGATGAAACTCAACCCTTTATTTATGGATGCTGAAATCTGAATTCCATATAATTTTCATGTATCATGAAATAATATTCTTCTCTTGATTTTTTTTTTTATGACCATTTAAAATGTAAAAACTATTTGGAATTTGTAGGCCGTACTCAAAGAGGCAGAGGCTGCATTTGGCCCATGGGCGGTAGTTTATGACCCCTGGTCTAGGTCATTCCAGGTCAAGCAGGGTCCTGTCCCAGAGTGAGACCCTCTGGTGACCCCCCTTACACCCAAGGGGACCAAGTGAAAGCTCTTGGCTGGATCAGAGGCATAGGAACTTGGCTGCTCCTAAAACAAGACACTCCTTGCCTTTGATGTACAAGTCATTTAGGAGGCAACTGCTTTCTACTCAGTTTTTCAAAACCTTAATACCAAATGTGGTATGAGCCATAACTCAGAAAAATTATTTTCCTTAAACAAACACTCCCTTACAAAAAATATTAAAAATGCAATGTTTGTACTCCCTTAAACTGTAATCACCATACAGCAGGTAGGCTATAAACTAATTTTCATTATATGTTTTCAGTGGAAGCCACCATTAGTCTGAACACTGACCATGGAACTCAATAAGCCAGAGAGGAACACAGATATTACCATCAGGGGACCACCTATCCCCTCTCAGATTCCAGATCCCTCTCTGATGCCCACTGTGAATCTGAGCACAGGTTAACTATGAAAGTGCAGTCACACATTTTGATATATAGGTTTCATAGTACAGTAATGTCTTAACCTGCTTGGGCCAAAAATATGCACTAACAGATTTGAAAAACTCTAAATTAAAATGTGTGATCCACCCTCCAAAAGGATTGCAAATGATTACAGAGAAGTTCATGTGAGTAAATTACTTCAGGCAAGACCCATGTTTAAAATGGCAATGTTGAAGGTGTCCTCTACATGGAAAGGAAAAACCACAAAGTGACTGTTAAAGTTCTGATGTGTCTGCCAAAAAAGCAAAGCTAACTGTTCAAACAAAAAAGCCAAAAGCATCACAAAAACATCTCTTCTCCAGGGGCCTCAGCTCTAGAACCACCTCCCATCATCCTTTGTAAGTGTGCATGAGGAGGCCAGGAAATAGAATAGCATTTATTCAGATCTAACTTTGAGCTTTGTATGCTTTGAATAGACATCATCGAACACTTCCAATAACCATACAAAGAAGCTATTTTTATCTCCATTTGACAAGTGAGAAAACCGAGGCATGGAATTTTAATTAATTTGCCTAAGTTATAAGGTTAGAAAGATTCAGATCCGAGACATTCAAATTCAAAGTCTGTGATCTGGATGCTTGAGTCTAGTCAGAGGTTGGCATACTATGGCCCACAGGCCAAATCTGGCCCACTGGTTGTTTCCATAAATAAAGTTTTATTGGAACACAGCCACTTGTTTATATATTGTCCGTGGCAGCTTTCGTGATCTAATGACAGAGTTGAGCAGTTTCAACAGAAACCATAAAGCCCGCAAAGGTGAAAATATTGACTATCCAGACCTTTAGATAAAAAGACCACGCTCTATTTTCAGTGGGTACGTACCGTGCTACAGTCCTCTGCTGGAAGAAACCAGCACACTCACAGGCTCCCAGTGACGTGGCACCCTGCGTCCATTCCTTAGCTATAGGTGGCTCTGTGACCTCGTCCCCCAATCACCTTGACCCCCTGTCTGGACAATGTGAGCACCTATGATGGGAGAGCAGCCTTCTATGAGGTGGCCTGGCTGGACATCTTTGCCCAAAGGCATGGTGGTGACTACACTGAACCCACTGGATTCACTCCCTTTGAGAGTTTGAAGGAGGCCAAGAGTTCCAGACCAGCCTGGGAAAGATAACAAGATCTAGTCTCTACAAAAAATAAAAACCTTAAAAATTAGCTGGGCATGGTGGTAAACACCTGTAATCCCAGCTATTCAGGAGGCTGAGAACAGCCAGGTTCATATTGAGGTGGGAGGATCACTGGAGCCCGGGAGTTCAAGGCTGTAATGATCTATGATTATACCGCTGTACTCCAGCCTGGGTGACAGAGCAAGACCCTGTCTCTATTTAAACAATAACAACAACGACAACAACAAAAGAAGCAAAAAGAAAAAGACACAAGGATGGAAACAGGAACTTGGAGATCAGCTAAGCCACACTGAAGGTGCAGAGAGCTAGACACAAGGTCAGGGGCCTCCACTGCATTCCAGGCCTGGTCTGGAGGCTTTTGCTAGCCTAGGGACAGGGATTGCTGGTGTCAGACAAATCTCCTTTATGCTTCACCCACACCATCTCGAATGCACCTCCACTCCCTGACACCAGGAGTCAGAGGAGCCGGCCTGGCACACTTTTCCCTAGACCAGACAGCAAAGACCAAACTTGGCACAGTGATGCATCCTCTCCATAAAAATGCAGAACAAATCAAAGAACACAAACGGTGACTGACAAACACAGCCACACTCTATTTTAAAGTATCGAGCTGTTTGAAAAAAGGTATGGCAAGGACTCTTTCCCACTAGTAACAAAAACAACAACAATAATAAATGTTTTATAATAATTTCAAATAAATTCTTAATTACTTATGCCATTTCCCTCCATTATCATTATCAATGTCACTACATGTGTGTGTGTGTGTGTGTGTGTGTGTGTGTATGTTTGTATTTTTTTCATATTAGAGCCAGCAGTTGAGGGGTAAAGGATTTCTTTTCCTCTCCTCTTTCTCTTGACAGAAGGACCCACTGTTGTAAGTTTTCAGGACCACCCAGCAGGAAATTGGAAGCTGGGTTTTTATCCTAATCCCCTAGTTAAAAAAAGAAAAGAAAAAGAAAATCCATATCCAAGATTCTGCTATATCAACTTAATCAGTTTTTTTAAGTTAAATTTGATTTTTAAATCCCTTAGGTGATGATACTTGTGGGTTTTTTATCATTTTACTTCTATTTTTAAAATATAGACTTGTGGTTCTTTTTCCAAAATCAATCCAACAGAAAGTGAATTATGGTCAATGCATAACAAAATGAGAGTTACCTCTTGACTTGAGAGAATCATTAGCATTGTGATTTGATGGGTTTCTCAGTTCTTCAAGTTCAAAAATACCTTATCAAGTCGAGGATTTCTCAAAATACTGGAGTTCTAAAGATTGCTCTTTTTCAATGCTTTAAAAATTAAAAGGGCACAACGGAATAGGAATGTGGCTGTTGAATAACTTGTAAACTTTGCAGAGATGAACAAAAACACAGCCTCTTGAGCCAGAGGCGTGGTGAAAGACTGGGGCCCACACGGCACACACACATGAACTTCTCATGACCCTCGAGTATATTCATATGATATATCACAAATACCATAAAGCAGCATTGTAATTACAGGGAGGAATTGATTTTAAAAGGCCTATATCAAAATTAATAGTCATAAAAATATAATAACCTTGACCAGAGAATTTAGGGATTAGAGCATTTAGAACATTATTCCTCAAATTTATAAAGGTTATAAATTAGTTAGCATTCACAAAGGTTTTAAAAAAAATGGAATAGCTATGTGCATGGTAAATTTATTATAAAATCCAGATATTTTTAAAAAAATGAGTAACTACTCCACCCCCCGTCCCCCATTTTCCGGACTAAAATCAGTAAGTTCCCTCAACGTAATTAAAATGCTGGTCCCGGGACCCGTCTTCCTATTCTCGGACTTAGGACGTTAGGGAACAGCGTATCTGCAGGAAGACTGGAGGGGAGGAGGTACTTACACACCTCCAGGGCCAAGCATGGGGGATGCCTTTTCCCAGGTGGAGAAATCAGCATTGAGCCCCAAGGAGAAGAAAACATTGGTACATTTTGGTGAGATCGAGGTATACTATATCTTGGGATGAAAATCAACTCATCAAAGGAAAATATTTTAAATTCTTGGTTAAGCTGAAATGGCACACATAACACATTACACAATGCAATCCACTGGTGGAGGGTGAAGCCAAAAGCATTAGTCCAACAGGTCACCACGGCACATTAAAAATGTCCTCTTGTAACTCTAGTCAACAGTAATGTACTATATACTTAAAAATTCATTAAGAATGTAGATCTCATGTTCAGTGTTCTTACTGAAATCAAATAAATTTTTCTAAACCGGCCTCTATATGGCTATTATGATTGGGAAAGATACCTTCAACAGAGATGACTAAATCTATATAACTGAGAGTTTCCAGTTAAGCATGTTGGCCATTAACAATGTTTTCAAACATTTCAGATAGATGAAAATAACAAAAAACAAAACTCCGACGTCTGACTTTGAAGCTGAACTGGTTCCAGCTAACGGTGACCATCTTCAGCCAAAATAATGAGTATTTCTGTCTTGGCCTTCCTTCCACAAACTTCTAAAAGACAGTGGCACCGAATGAAGACAAACCCTTTAGAAACAATTACAGATACTCATTCTTTATGAATTTCTTGATAACAGAGAAAATCATATTTGAGAACTAGTTTACACTTTCTAAAGGGTTTTTGCAGATCTCATTTGATCTTTAAAAGGCCTTTCATTAGGAAAAAGTACATTCAAGTTTAAAACAATCAGTTTTATCCCTCCCATAAAAGAACATTCAAGCCCTGAAGATAATCTCCAAGTTTCTCAGATTTAAAAAGTTAGTTTTTCTTATCTTGACCCAAAATCTGTAGAAACAAGATTTCTCCCCAACAATGAATTCCCTTTTATGAGATCCTTATCTACCAAGATTTACCTCTGCAAACCTCTACAGATCCCTGTTGGGGAGGGATCTGCTGATGCAACCTGACAAGTTACAACCAACAAGGTATGGAAAGTGGAGTTAATTGTACAATAATGTGTACGTTTATAGATGGAAGATAAAAGGGATCACATAGAAACTCTGTATAGAATTCCATATTTACTGCTGTAATTTAATGAATGGACAAACATGTTTGTCTCTGCCCTCAATTGCCCTAATACTATGTTTCCCACAAAGAACTGAAACTCTTCCTTTGTAAGCTTTCCTACTCTGGCCATTTTAAGGAAGGTGATTCTTGAGGCTGTGGGTGAAATACTACATTCATTTTTTAAAAAAATAAGTCATATTTATTTGTACCTTTTGTCATTTGATATACACTGTTTAAATTTTGTGGCTCCAATAGGATGTAAACTCAATGACAGCAAGCACTTGCCTTTATTCACAAAAGGCATCCATGGAACAGAGCACAGGGCCTAATCCCCATAGCACGCACTCAAGACTTATTGAATGATCGAATAACTACATTGAATTCTATATTGTGCGGGGGAAAAAAAATCGAAGTTAGACCTCTTAAAAAATCGGCATGTCTTGTAGTACTTACTGTATGGGCAAACTTGAAGAGAAGTCCAATGGGAAGCTCTCCTAAACAATGGCAATGCAATCAAGATGGGCCCCATTCCAACCCTGTTTTTCTCTGAATCAGCTACTCCTTAAGTTCATATATTGCTCCACTCAGCCAATGGCAATTCCAGGAGAGAGGCAATTGATAATAATTATGTTTTCTGCCTTCTCTTGGGTTATGAATTTATCATGATGCAAAAGTCGAGCTACTCTGATGCCACGTTAACAATGATAAACACCATAAAGACAAAAAGGAACTAAATTTAAGCATTTAGATTCTGTAGGGGAGTTTATTAAACAGATTAACTAAGGAAAGGCAAAGCTACACAATATGGAAAATAGGTAGCAACACTCTGGCTGGCTATTTTTGATGGCCACCTGAGAACAGATTTCAAATGCCCTCATTTCTGCAGGTACATTATCATGTGTTTTATTGTTATTCACAGCTGCAAGCTGATTAATTTGCATTCAGAAATTCTTAGTGGTAAATGTGCAATGCATAGTAATATACATTTTTTTTATGGACAAAGTGAAAACACCTAAGCCACATCTCTCTTGCTCAACTGGTCAGCAAAATCCATAAAAGAGTTTGCAAAAGGCTTTGAAAGTTTGGTTTGAAAGGAAAACTGCAAAAGGAAGTCCCCCCTCTACCCAATCCCTTAAGAAGAAAACAAAAACAAAAAATAACAAAAACTAAGTCTGAAGTAAAACCAAACAAAGAAAACAGGTGGGTAATGTCAAGCTGCCAGACTCATCCATGTTGTCAGTTCATGCCCCTATCTTCCCGCTCCCTGGGCATTCCCAATGAAATCCAGAAACACCAGGGATGACTTCGTACCATAGTCAGTGCTTAAATAAAGGATAAGGATACCTGTTAAATCCATTACCTAAATGCAATCATAGGAGGTTCTTAAGAATACTGAACCAACTTTCCGTTTTCTGCGCTAAGGAGATAAGGAGTGGCATGGATAATCTAAATGGGTGGAAAATTCTCATTGGTCTGAAAACACATATTCTGGTATGTGTTTCCCTCCATCAGCCCCCTAGTCCATGCCCCTAGCTGATTTATCTTCCAGATCATGCCTTCCCTGTTCAAAGTGAATTTGCATTCCCTTTCACACTGACCTTAGAAGCGGATCTGAGACCATGCTTCCTAGCTGGAAAAAACAACTTTTCTATTTGAAAACCTTTGCAAATTGTCCACCACTTTGACAATAGGTACTCAGCAGTTGACAGTATCCTTTTTGGAAAGTTTTATCAACCACTCAAGTTAACTTTAAGATGCAATAGGAGTGGTATATTACCAAGCAAACACATTCATCAATATTGTTTAAATACAATGTTGGTCTACTTTTTCATAATTCCCTATGCTTAAAATTCCTAATTGCTTTCCCAGGCCAGCTGCCGTGAACATAGCCCAATCAAAGACTGTACCAGTCAAATGCTTGTGTACACCATGTTACCATTCATTTCCACCAGACACACCGTGGACGCAGCTAAAACACTGGACCAAGCCTTCTGTAAGTCAATTAGAGTACCCCAAATGTAACTGCAGATGTTCCCACTATTTGTCACTCTGTGATTCCAGTATTTTCCCCAACTTTCCCTGGCAATGCATATTGAATGGATTGAAAGATACTGAACTATAAACGAGAAATGAAAAGAAACACCTGAGATCTGCTCTTGGGGACAAAGAGCAAAGCATCGCTAACAGAACTCAACAAAGAAAGTCGGTCCTGACCAAGGCGCTCTGCTAAGGTTTTGCTAACGGGATTCCACATGGTCTGCATGTTTACAGTTTAAATGAGCTACAAACACTGAAACTGTCCACTTAATTAGCACCAAAACAAAAAGTACAGGCTGGGAATCTGAAACCTACAGAGACTCCAGAAACAGAAACTACTATCTCCTCAGGCTAATCACTCCAAGTGCTGGAAATGCACACAAGGTCACGAACAGCCCATTTGGTTATTTTAAAAAAATACATTACTGAAAAAAAAATCTAAATTTTGAAAGGACCAGATATAGGCTAAATCATAAAACAATGATAATAAAGGTTAAGGCCTCCTTCTTAAGTTAAAAAGAACAGAAAATGTTTAACTTGAGTTAAAAAGAAAAGCAATTTGATCAAGAATCAGGAATTCCAGATTCTAGTCCTGGTTCTCTTTAGTCTTTTGAAAAATGTTTATGGAGTCTTTCTGAGTATTAACACTGTGATCCTTAACTCCACTTTTGCAATGGAGAATTAATATTTGCCCCTATTGGTATATTAAATTCAACTGAAAGGAGGGGTTAAGCAGACATACGAACATGGTGGAAGAACCTGTAGACAGCATTATACAAATGGGACATGCTGGCATTATTCAAAATGACAAGTATCCTAGCACAAACCAGTCCTGGCACAATTCAGGATAACAAATAATGCAGGGTACAAGAATAAAGATGAGGTCACATCCTGTCAGGTCTGACTTTCTACATTAGGTACCACAAAGGATTCAAAACACTGAAGTTGAAGTTGAAGTTTAGGAACACTTGGCACAAAAAGCCGCCACAGCTCCGGCCTGGTAGAGCTTTTTCCACATCTCTGGAAGGGAGTAGAGAGTGGTGAATGAATGATCTGCCACTGAAATGATGAAGTTCTGAAACCTCAGTTATATTTGTCAACTAATGACATTCCCCAAAAGCTCCAATTTTAAAAGTCCTAAAATGTAAATTTTTAAGTCATCCAAAATCCTCTTTCGTTTAAGAGAATATGATTCCTATTGACTCACGCAAATGTCTACTGAGGAGAAAGAATGGTTATGCGTCTGATGTCTTTTCCCCTGAGGCATGTGCTTCTCCATCCAATGAAGACTCCGTTTCAGGGGTAATAGAAGACCCTGGACTCTGGGGTGACCCTCTTGTGTCGTGTCACCTGCCCTCTCTCGCCAAACAAAGGCTAAAAATGATGGGCCCCTGGGGTGGAGGGAGACATCGAAGTCTTTGTGATCACGGGCCCCAGCTCCCCGGAGTGGGATACTTCCCTGCTCTCCCCATGGCCCTGGGCAGGTGCCATTTGATGACCCTAACTCTATTTGCCAGAGAGATGTTCCCTAGGCCATGTTGGTGTGGTGTCCTGGTGACATCTTGTGGTGAAATAGAATATAAATAAGCCTAAAATTCTACCCATGGCTGCATTCGGGTTCAATAGTACCTGATCTGACAGTGTGTGCTTCCACCCGAGCAACTTCTCATGTTGTCCTTACTTCTCTGAACAACAGTGTCTTCCCACAGTGTTACCCATAAACAAACGGTATACATTGGGGTCCAATATACACATACAGACTTAACCACAAATCAAAACAAACACTTCCCAATAAACAATATATAATACAAGAAAGCAGCAATATTGATTACATGAACAAGAGATGTTGTCAAAGAGATAAAGAGGTTCTCTACTTCACTGATCACCATGTATTCCAAGGGACTGAAAAATGAAAGGGTGGCAGGAAGGAACCACGGCACACAGGTGGGGGCCTCAGGTGACATGTGTCTGACTCCTGAGACTCCTTCAACAAAGCCTAGATTCAGATGATAAAATTCCATCAAATTTCTGTGAAAGGGTGTTCTTATTCAACTGTGAATTCTTTAATCCTAAAATATACAATTAATACATAAAAGGTAAACTTGGGGTGTTTATCTACCTGGGGTTAAAAATGAATGATGGACCAAAAGAGATTCCAACCAATAAAATGACTCCACAATAGCATGAAGAACCCACTTGGCTGTGATTACAGACACAGAGGAAAAGATCATAGCAGTGAGGATGCTAACAGAAAGTTGAGCCATTGGCATGGTGAACTAAAGAAGTACAAGAGAAGCATATGTCGATGCTAATATAAATACCTCTTTGTGCCCACAGTAATTTCTTTTTAAACCTTTCAAGGCAAAGGGTGCATATATTAGAAGTGATATGAATCAGTCTGTATGAAATCCTTATGTCTGGGGAAAGGTCTTAACAGATTGGGCAGGTCAGTGGAAAGGCATTTCCACGTGTGACACACTGAACATGCACCTTTGATAACGTGCCCATCAACAGGAACCGCAGCATGGCCACGCCTGGCCTTCATTACCTGTTCAGTGTGACAACAAATGAGGCCAGATGCACACATTTGTTACCTATTATTATCCAGAGAGTGGCAGTATAGCAGTGAGGCCTGAGCTACACAAGAAAACATCATAGGACATGAAAGAAAAGAAAGAACCAAAGAAAGAAAGAAAGAAAGAAAGAAAGCATCTTCTTTCTAGTATTTTCTAGGCAGCACCAGGGAAAATCATTATTGAGATTTTTCTAGCAAAATAGGCATCCCTGAGAATGCTGAGATTTTAAACACAAGATCTGGGCAGTAAGATTCAAAACGTTAGGGACCCTTCTCCTTGATGGCTGGGAGCCATCAGGCTTGGTGCAATCTGCAAACTGAATGAAACCTAAACTGAAACCAGAAAGGGCAGAATTAGAGCACATTACCCCACAGGGCTCAGCATTTGAGAGCTTAAGAATATCCATCTCCAACCATTCATTCCATTCATTCCTGGAGAACACTCAGATATTGCTGAAGAACAGATAATTGAGGACTACATGCTTTCACTGATAAAGTGAGCCAAAATGCCAAGTTTTTGTCCTGTTTTGTTGTTGTTTTTAGATGCAGAAGTAGCAGTAAAAGGAATGGCAATACTAGAATAAAAATAAAAATAATACTAGCACTATTTTTAAAGTCTAAGGTGGGGAAAAGACAATGCCTTATTTAGATGTATTATAGAACGGAGTCCAATTATAACAACAGAGAATAGAATATAATTCAAAGAGGATAGGCTGCTTGGAAAACAAGAAAAATATGGGATGTCAGGGTTATGCCATGTTAACCTAATATTTAATGAACTAAGATAGAATAATTGCATAGAAGCACAGTTTTCTTAATCAGCCCAGGTGTATTTACTGGGAAAGGAATAAATTATTGCAAATAACTGGTGTTGGGACAACAGACTAATCATCTGGGGGAAGGAAGCTGGACCCTGACCCCATTCCTCACGGCAGAGC
Organism: Indri indri; assembly: GCA_004363605.1. Classification (NCBI taxonomy): domain Eukaryota; kingdom Metazoa; phylum Chordata; class Mammalia; order Primates; family Indriidae; genus Indri; species Indri indri. Next base: position 25,958 of record RJWJ010010805.1, on the reverse strand, counting down.
AAATTCTCAGTGAATTTAATAATTTCAAGGTCAAACATAAGAGCATTAAACCAGTAAGACATATAAGTGAATATAATGTTATTGTGGAGAAGGATTTTTAAAGCATAACAACTAAAAGCAGAGATCATAGAGGACAGGCTGATTGATTTGGCTATATTAGAATTAAACAAAATTAAAAGACAAAAAAAAAAAGTAGAGATCATGAGAAAATATAGCCACATGCCACAACACATTTCGGTCAATGGCAGACCACACATACAACAGGGGTTGCGTAAGATTATAATACTGTATTTTTACTGTACCTTTTCTATGTTTTGATATGTTTAGATGCACAAATACTTACCATTATGTTACAACTGCCTACAGTATTCAGTACAGTAACATGCTGTACAGGTTTGTAGCCTAGGAGCAATAGGCTGTACCATATGACCTAGGTATGTAGTAGACTATAACATCCATGTTTGTATATGTACACTCTATGATGTTAGTACGACAATGAAAGTGCCTAATGATGCTTTTCTCAGAATGAATCCCCATAGTTAAGCGAGTATGCTTTACTGTACCCTGCGATATACATAACAAAGGGTTAATATCTTTAACATGTTAACATTTAAATAGTATCCCAACACATAAAAATTCCCATCGTCCATAAAGACACAGAGATAAAAATCAGTCAAAAGACATGAATAGACCATTTTCGAAAGAAGAAATTGTTAGTCCATAAAAATGTTTAGCTTCACTAATAATCAAGGAAATGCACAGCAAAATTAGATTCTACCTCTTACTACTCAGCTTTAGAGAACATTCCTTATTCTTAGTGAAGACACAGGGAAGTAGTAGCCTTTCAACCTTTCAAGAGGTCAATTTAGCAATTTATCTCAGAGCCTACGGATAATCTTACCCTTGGAACCAGCACTTCCCAGCAGAGTAAGGAATCACTCACTGGAGTGTTATACAAAGACATTCATTGCAATTCTGTTTACAACAGAGAAAAGCTGTAAATAATCTGTATGTCCAACAATAGGGGATTGGTTAAATAAATTATGACCCACCCATCCATTAGGACATTGGGCAGCTATTAAAAATGGTGCTGTTGAAGTATTTAGTAGCACAGAAATACTATTAAATGAAAAAACACAGTTTCCAGCACAATTCTACTTTCTTTTTTTGGCCTGTCCATATTTTTATAATTTTTAAGAGCAATATGGGCTTGTGGTATCAGAAATAATATACTGGAAATTACCACCAAAAAATGACTTGGTCCACTTAATAAAGAGAAAGAAAAGTAATGTAGACATCCCCTCTGGTTCCTTCCCTTCTACTGACAAATGGGAGCTTCAGCAGTCACTTAACCTACTTGGGCCTCAGTTTCCCAGTCTATAAAATAGGAATAATAACAACTTGCATACCTTAGACATATGGATTCTATGAATATACTCTCTCTAGACATGTGAACAACTGTTTTGTTGTGTTGTGGTTGTTTTAGAAACTGCTAACCATGCAAAGATAATTTCTCAGCTCCATTTGACAATCGTGGCCACTCAGCGGGGTTCAAACACCCTCCCCCAATATCTCTGCAACTGAATTCAAACCCCTCTGGCCTGGAAACTAAAGGAATAGCTCTGGCCTCTTGCTTCCCTTGACTGTGCACCACCTGGGGCCCTTACCACTTTGTGTGTTTCCTGCCACATGGTTCAGTGGCCTGCCTTCCACCCTCTGGCGTGCCTCACGCACCCTCTCTTTGCCCGCACCGCCTTCCACAAGGTAGGAACTCCAGCACCCCCTGCATTAACCTCCTGTATACCCACCAACACATCACTGGCGCTCTTCTCTGCCCTGTTGATGCTTCAAGCTTGAAAAGTGCAAAAGGGCACACTCCACGCAAGCGCAGGGTTTCTCAGTCTCAGCACTATTGACTTCTGGGGCCAGACAATTCTTTGTTGTGGGTGTGTGTCCTGTGCACTGTGGGATGTTTTGCAGCATCCCTTGCCTCTACCCACCAGATGCTAATAGCAGCCCACCTCCCTAAGAGGTGACAACCAAAATGTCTCCGGACATTGTCAAGTGTCCCCTTGATGGGTAGAATTGCCCCCAGTGGAGCACCACGGCACACAGTGAGAAAGGCACTATGAATATTTTCTTACTACTGACAGGCACAGCCTATGAGCAGCAGGTACCCAAATCAAATAAATGATTATAGCAAACACGCTTCTTTGGCAGGAAAGTCCACGCCATGGCCTCAACCAGCAACTCAGGAGACAGAAAGGAGAATGACAAGGGGAGCAGCCCCGCTCCGCCAGCACCCTCTGAGCCGTGAGTGAAAGGAAAAGGACAGCCCCCTAAACCCGGAGCCTATTTGCGTCTCCTTTGAGAGCGTGTTCTGGAAGCGAAACACAGCCAGCGTGAAGATCTTTTGTGAGATTACTTATCTCGGGCATGTGTCACTTCTTCAGTGCCATAAAACTGAAATACTTGAAATAGATGTCACTACATTTGTCATGAACTGACATGGCCAATTAATATTACAAATTCACCATGGAGAAACGCTTCCAGCTCCCAAGGTATAAACTGCTGAACATCACAATTTCATCGTGTAACAATGGGCCAACCTCGCCAGGGCTATAAATACGATGAAGTACAGACTGATTAAATGGTAAAAAGTGCTGTTCACCAGGAGTCTCTTTCCAGGGGTGACACTTGCACCGTGCCTAAAGTTAACAGGTACCATCCATGTCTCAGCTGCAAAATATATTTTTTTTTCCCCTCCCTTTCTTCAGGAAAAAGTTGATGCTGCATACTGTCATTTTTTCCCTCCTCACAGTGAGCAACTGGCACACTCATTATAGGACATGAAAGATTGTGGACACAGGTCATCCCAAGTTATGTTGCTATTTAGCTGGTTTGGCTTTTTCTTCATCTTTCCTTTTCTTTCTTTCTTTCTCTCTCTCTTTTTCTTTTTTTCTATTAAGTGGTGTCACAGCCAAACTCTCGCTCCTAATGAGGCACAGCTGGGCCCTTGGCCCCAAAGAAATACTCCTTGGAAATGCACTGGAAAACACGTGGCCTCCCTTTAACTTCCCAGGAGACAGCTTCGCCCCTCTTTGCCCCCTGGGGGTCAGCTGCCTTCTTTTCCTATTGCCATCTTAGTGATCCAGCAGAAAAAACACCATTGTTCCAAGGCACACAATGAACTTTTGGTGATTTTCAAACATTGTCCATACATTGCTGCAAGCCGAGGGCATGTAAAGTGAATTCCACAGGCTGTTTTAGGAGCTCAAAGGCCTTGACTTTCTTTTCTCTGCAGAAGTTTTAAGTTCCAGTCCTGCAGCTTCATTCTTTATGTTGGTGGATTCGAAGACAGAGCATTAAGAAAAGAGATTATGTATTAAGGAAAATAAATAGAGGCCAATAAATTACCCAAACTGAATAAACAAAGTCTGATTTGGAAATAAGGTTTTGGAGGAAGGTGAGAGCTGTATGTGTGAGTGCATGAAATCAGAGAGAAATGTGTCAAAAACAAATTATAAACCTTTCAAATACAGGATTACACATGAATGGATGGTAATAATCACACATCAGTCAAATGCGATGTGCGTATTATGTCTTGCATTTCATCAAACAAGAGTTAGCTCCTGGGTCATTAATTAGCAACCTCAGTTGTAGATACCAGAATATGAGAAAGGCTATAGTACCCTGGTCCTGCCTCAGTATCTACTTCTCTTTTTCTTGCCTTGGTTTGCTCAAAAAGCCTTCTGAAGAAAGACAAGTCCTTTCTTTTAAAAGGAAAACTTCCAAGTCCCTTGCCTACAAAGTTCACCATTAACGGAAACAGGAGATGGCTTTCTTCAGAGTACACGTAATCAAAGTAATTTAGTAACTCCTTTACATCTAATACAAAAAAAGCCATAGGAAGTTTTATGCATTTATATTATTCTTTTTTCCTTATTCTTCTTTTCTCAATATTGGAATCTTTCTGTTTTATGAAAACTAAACCACTCCATACAAAGAACAGTTTCCTCCAATACAAATAAAAATTACAGAAAATATAAAAATCCCACTAAACCCTTTAATCTCTAACTTTCCAAGCAGGTGAATTAATACAGAGGACATTCGAGATTTATTTTCTTTAAGCTCCCACAGTAAAGAGTGTTTCAAAGTCATTCTCAAAGCTCTGGAGATTTTTAAAATCCAAATGAACCAAGCTTAACTCTGTGGTGTGATATATAATAAAACCTACTCCAGGATTCACCTGCTTAAAGGTACATGGTACACATGGATAAGAGAAAATGAAATTAAAGAATCTTAACATGTATGAAGCGAACGGTTAAAAAATGTGAATAAAACTTTCTTGCTTTAAGTAATAAACTTGAGCTTCTTTCTCGATGGATATTTTTAATCTTGATTTTTAGAATGAGCCCAAAAAGGAATTATTGGCGTGAATACCAGGTAAGGGAAGAAATGATGAGTGTGTTTCCCTGGAGGAACAGTGTCTCTACCCTATGACCATGGATGTGGCACTTACTCATCACACTCTAGCTCAGAACTGACATCGTGGCCCTGTTATGCCCTGCTATGTTTCTGAGTCCTTGTCCCGCCATCACCTGTAAATTGCTTCTCACATTAAAAAAAATGTAAATGTTTTTCTTGTCCCTAAACTTCTTGTCTTACCTATGAAAACATTGAGAACATTTCAAACAAAAACTTTCGGTGATCAATAGCCATATCAAGGTTAACACCCAATCTAGGACTGCCAAATTTAAAAAGATGGTGAGCTGGAACAGAAAGCTTTGATTTTTCAAGTTATGATCAAAAAATACCACTAGGAGACTCCTGAGAAAGCAGAAGTATAGTCAGAAGGCCTTTGGGGATTACTTAGCAAGAGTCATTTCTGTAATATACAGTTACGACCCAAAGTAATATTTGTTATATATTTGTTACTCACTTTAGCAATTACTCCAACTGAATAAACAAAGTTTGCTTTGAAAATAAGGTTTTGGAGGAAGGTGAGAACTGCATGCATAAATGTCTGAAATCAGAAAGATAAAAGTTAATGCTCTAGTTTTGCATAAGTGGAGGTATTCATGACATCACTGGCCTTGAAACCATATAAAACTCATTGATATCACATATGGGGCCCAACAAATGCAACCCCCAACTCAAGAAAACAACAGACAAAATCCTAACACATTCCAGACACCACTGGATAAAGAAGTTGGGTACCTAAATGACCAAGCATGTGCAATCATTTGGCATTACCTAACATTTCACAGAAGGATAATCCATTTTAAATTAATTTTGAATTCATCAAAATGCAGTTTGCAGACTAATACACTGACGATTATTCAAGAGACACTTTTTTAAAAAAATTACAGCTTTCTTGAGAAACAGTTCCCATACCTTTTGCCCACTGAAAGTGTTCGATTTGATGGTTTTTAGTATATTCACAGATATATGCAACCATCACCACAGTCAAGAGAAGTGAAGACGAAACAAGAGGAAAGAAAGAAAGAAAAGGGAAAGGAGAGAAGGAAAAAAGGAGAAGAGACTTGGAGGCACATATTCTATGGTGAGTTTCCATGGTGTTTTGTTTTTGTGGGATTTCCCACTATTCCCCACAGTAATAGAGCTTTATTTGCCTGGTTGCCAAATAAACTCTCTTCCCAAAGAAAGTAAGAGAGAAAGCAAGAGAAAACTGTTCATTCACAAAACGGAGACTCACCGAGTTAAAAAATTAAGTTGTACAGATCAGAAATGTAATCATAGGAGACAAGCTCTGAGAGTTTTTCAATCACTGTGGGGATGCATCAATTTAAAGTCATGTTACATTAAAGAGAAAAACGTCTTGGAGAGTTTCTTCGTGTCACTTTAGATTAGATTTGTTGTTGTTATTGGGCTGTGCATTTTGTCGGCTTTATTTTACATTTTAAAGATATTGCTTAATGCCCATAAATAAGAAAATTATAACCTATGAACTGTTCTCTGTTGCCCAGAGATTAGTAGACAACACAAATTAACATGAAGAGTGAAACATGCAATGTTCATCTAGATTCATATTAACATACTAACTTCCTTAGAGTAATCTAACATAGGGCAACTTCAAACTCAATGATTTTTTTAAAAAAAACTCTGCTCTCCTTAACTTAAGAGTCACACAAAAATCAATTTGTGGTCTACCTCCTTCTATCTAGTCTACCACATAGGAGGGAATTGGAAAATTCCATACGGTGTGTTTCCATGTGTTATCTCGTGTGACTTCCTTTATCTCACCGAGATCTCGTTAAATTGCATGTGAGTTTAGTCCTGGGCTCCGAGGACTTCTAAACATCGAGTTGCATAAAAGTGACACTTCACCAATTTAAGTGATAAGTTTTCAAATTGTGAAGCGTCTAATTGCAACGATAAATCCACCTTGCTTTCCTCTACGGCCAGACATCTGTATCTTTAACAAACAAAAGTGGCAGTTTAAAAACAATTAGACTCAAAAATTCTAATGAATAAAAATCACTGTCTCTGTAGATAGCACATGAACCTGGAATGTGCACCAGAGAGAGCTTCAACCCTGCATGGCGCACACTGGCAGGGACATTCTGAGCTAGGAAGGACCCTCGCCTCAAAGTAAAAACGCCTTCTCTATTTTGCTTTCTAGAATGGAAACCACTCTAGACATCATAAATCAAGAGAAAACATTAAAACCTCCACGTGACTGTGTGAGGAGGATACTCAGTGGCTAGCGAGTGCTCTGGTGCGGGTTTCGGAAATTGGAAGAAAAGGCAAGTGGCAGCGGGCAGGTGAGACATGCTCTTCATTGTCGGAGAATACAGCAGCAGTGAAAAGCATGTCCAAGAACATGGGGAGCACTTATATGTGGCTCTGAACAATAGTGGCAACATGCCATGGGAAAGTGTGATCACATGGGTTCACATAGGAGATAACACCTTGGTTACATGAGTGTGCTGACTCATGCCTCCCTGGAAGGCCAGCTATCCAAGGGACCGGGCCAGAAAAAACACTGGCAATCATCTTAGTTTGGCCTAAGAAATCTGGTGCCTATACAAATGCATTTTCCCTTACAGACTGCCATCAGTTTAGTGACTTTATCACTATATTTATTTACCTTAGAGGAAGGAGAGTGGCTTTCCTGTTGGTTGACAGCAGAATTTGAAAAAAGGGTTGTTTGCGACCTCATATAGTCAAATCATGACACCTGCCAACAAACAGCCTCCTGGCCTCCCCACGCACCTCAGCCCTTTAGAACTGCATCACCCACACATTTAGCAGACCTGACAAGGACATCAAGAAAGGCAAGGGCAGGGAGGGTGAAAAAGAGAGGGTGCTCAGCAAGGGTGGGAAACCTTGGCCTCTGCTTCTCATGGAAGAGGAGGCTACTGTGGAAACAGGAGGAAGAAACTGGCATACAAGTTTCCAGACTGGCTTCAAGTTACCAAGGGCGTGAAGTCTGGAAGGATCTTTGAGGGTCATTTGAGTCCACTCCATTTCCAGTTTATATACTGACTTCAGAACCTGACCTGTGCAGGAGATGGGTCTCCACGGCCTCCACGGCATACGGAATTATTTATCCCTGTACCCCTATATATTAAACACCCTTTCCCAGTAGGTGAAATAACTGTTTGCTAAGTGAATGGATGAATCTTGCTTTTAATGCTTCGAGCATGTGTGAAACACTTTCTGAGACACCTGGCACCTAATAACTTTCAATAGGAGATTTCTCTTCTGAGGCCCCCCTATGTTTTTTGGTCTCTGTTAAGGTCAGAAGCCCAGAACCTGGCAGAATAGTCTGGTCAGGCCCTTATCTCGTCAGCAGGATCACATTTCTCAATACAGCCAGGATTTAGAAACAGCAGTATTCCATTTTAGGCAGCACACTACTCCATGCGATTATTGGGACCCTTTATTATTCTTGTTCTACTGCTCACACAAAGGCTACTTCCTCCCTGCCTTGTGTTTTATTTTCTACCAGGGTTATACCTACATAACTGCTATTTCTACCAGCTGGAAAGCAGAAGTCCAACCATCTTCACTTTGGTCAGTGGTGCTGCGTGCTGTCTAACCATTCCATACATCCTATAAGGCAGGCAGGGAAGTCAGGACAAATCAGGAAGGAAGGGGCCAGTTTTTTATTACTGCAGATGTAGGACAGTGTGCTAACATCTTGATGTTAACACCAAAGATGTCCAAGTCCTAATCCCCAGAACCTGAGAATAGGGTAGACTACGTGGCAAAGGGGAATTCAGGTTGCAGATTAAATTAACGTTGCTAATTCGCTGAATTTAAAATAGGGAGAGGACCCTGGATTATCCAGGTGGGTCCAGTGAAAAATCACAAGGGTCCCTAAAGGTAGAAAAAGGAGGCAGGAGAAGAGAGTCCTAGGAAGAAGTGACCACAAAAGAAAGACATAGAGAGATGCAGCCTTGCTGGCTTTGCAGATGGAGTCAGGGCCACAACAAAGGAATGTGGCCACCTCTAAATCATGGAAAAAGCTAAGAGAATAGACTCTCCACTGGAGCCTCCAGAAAGGAATGTAGCTCAGCGGCTACCTAAATTTTAGCCCAGGGAGACCCACGTGGAACTTCTAGCCTACCGAACCGTAAGACAATAAATCTATGTTGTTTAGCTGCTACATTTGTGGTAATTTGTTACAGCGGCAGGACAAAATGAATATACTTGGATGCAACAAGTTTAACTCATCATTCAATATACTGGTCTTCTATAAATTTGTGAGTGTCTAAGCAAAGTGTTAATTTACTTTAAAATAATTAAGCCAGGCTCTGGGATTTACAAAGACCAAAAAAAAAAAAAAATTATATGTATTATTATTACTTTTACCATTGTTGTTATTATTTTTACTTTTCAGCTGCTCATATTTAATTGACAAGAACCAGAAACTTATCGAGATGGAATGATCCACACAGGTCTCCTGCTGAGACTGGCAGGCTGGCTGGTGGCTGAGACCACTGTGTGGCCACATGTTTGTGTCTCTGTCACACCCCTGACTCGCTGTCGAGCTGTGAGCCAGTTAGTACCTTGAAGACCCAGTTTGCTTATCTGTGAAATGGGAATAAAAATAGTCCCCATGTCTCAAGGATCATCATGAGGATTGAAAAAGATGAGACACTGTGTAAAGCACCAAGCTCAGCACCTGAGACACAGCAGGTGCCCCATATAAGGCAGAAACAGACCCATGGGACGTAAGGGATTTGCCAAAAAGCACACAGTTAAATAGCAAAGCCAGAAATATAATGCGGTCCCCTTCCTCTGCTAACACTCTCTCCCCAGCAGAACCTTGCATCTGCTACCAGTCCCTGCCATGTCCCAAGCTACTGGGTTTTAGTCCATATTGACTTAAACAGCCAAGACAACCTTCTTACTACTCATCTCTGTTAAGCTCTTTGAATATGATTAAGTCCCAAATACTGTCATAGCAATAGAACTAAAAGATACCAAGCAGTATTGCTAGGTCCAGCCCAGCTCCAAATTTTTAGGCAGAGAACATTTTTGGGTAAACTTTACTCATTGACTGTTGTTATTCAACTTATTTTCACAACTATAAGGGCAGCTCATAAGCAAACAAAGGCATAAAATCAAACTGCGAAACCAACTGCAGGTCAAACTGGGTAGAGCCAAGACAGGCATTAAGGTTACAAAGAAATAAGGACCTGGCCTTGGTTTTAGCAGGCCTAGTAACTTCCTCAGGGATTCAGACATGATTGTTAGGAGAGGAAAGTGCTAGCCAGTCTGCTTAAATGGCATAATTAGTAGGGACAACAGTCATTCTGAGGGTGGGAGTGTGATAATGGGGCCAACAGGAGCAGACATCGATTGAGAGAAAAGCCTCAGAAATTGTGCCTGGTGGTTTACGGGAATCACCATCTGAACCCTCACAAAAGCCATTAAGAGGTAGGAACAATTACAAACCACATTTGCAGGTGAGGACACGGAAGCTCAGAGAGGTTGAGTACTTGGCCAGAGGTCACACAGGCAGGAATTGGTGGGGCTTGGACTTGGACCCTTCAGTCTGATCTTGAAGGCACTCAGATACTCTGGCAAGAGGAGCATCAGTGACTCTGGGGGATGAGCCAGTGATGGGGCCAAGGATCCTGAGACCCCAGGGTCCAGCAGGTCAATCTGAAACATGGAGCTGAGGTGGCCCCAGGTGTGCAGAGTCTCAGGCCCCAGGCAGCAGGGAAGCAGCAAAGTGAATCTGATGGGCAAATACCCCTGCCCTGGCAGCCGACAGAGGCACACACCAAAACACAGGTTGTACCTCATTTCAGTGCTCAGCAGAGCCAAGGCAGCCAGGGAGGCACGGGGCAGAGCGTGACATGCTCACACCCCGGACAGGTCTGGAGACAGCCTCCTGAAACCGCCCTGGGGGCCCCAGAGGCCCTCAGGTCTCCAGGGCTTGTCACTCAGGCACCGAATACACTTAGTCTAATTGGATATTATTCCTTCTTTATGAAGCCAAGCAGGTTGTTACCTAGTTCCCTGGGTAAGACATTTGCAGCTTCATTTTGCAATTACATCTCCCTGGTATTTGTCATGGCACAGAAGTGAAATTTCTGTATCTCTGGTCCCCAATGTCATCTTTTCCTTCTGTTTAAAATATAGGTGCTATGCCAGTTCTTTTTTAATCCGTAAGCTCTTTTCCACCTCTCCAAAAAAAAGAAAGAAAAAGATCCTGCAATATCTGACCAATTATTTTCTCAGCCACATTAAAAATAGATGCCCTTTCCATTGCCACAGTGGCAGCTATTAGAGCTGTTCACAACTGTTCTGGTTCTTCCATTCTTTAGGGCACACAGTAGGATTGCACTTCTCTGACCTTTCAAAGTTGGGCATGGCCACTGACTTGCTTTGGCCAATGAATTGTTGGGGGGAAACAATATTTCTGGGTGGAAGCTTTACAAGCCAGACACTGATTTGCCTTGTTCCCTTTCTAGTATTGCAGAAATAATAGTGGCATGTTCTAAGAGATGGTGGCAAGGTCAGCCTAGATCTCTGAGTGACTTTAAAGAATAAAGCTCCCTTAACTTACCCTCTTTGGTCAGATATCAGGAATGAAAAATGAACTCCTTGTGTTAAACCACTGAGGTCTCGGGATGTTTGTTACTACAGCAGGGTCTAGTGCATCCTGACTGATCAAAGCCATCTGAACCAGTTCAAGTTCCATCTTTGTGTTCCACGTCTTTTTCATGAGGTCAATGTTTACTTTGCCTTCTACATGGGGCTGCCCATAAGTTATCAAGAGTGGGCCAGTCAGGCCCTCTACATTGCCGTTTCTATCCTAAATCCTATGTCCTTTTTGGTTCTTCTCCCTCTGTGCTCCACACACTCTTTCTTGGACCTTATTCAGATGTGGAGAACAAGAAGATGTTTCTTACCATCTTGTCTTGAAGAGGTTATTGGTAGACTCACCCACATTTTAGCTACGAAATTCAAATCCAAGCACAGTCAGCCTATTAGACCTCTCGGGGCTTTCTAGAATCCAATGCAGACAACATGTGTAGTCAAAGAAGGGGTCATACCTTCCTTCGCCCCTGGCAAGTCACCACCATTCCTGGGGCCTGAGTCCTTCTGGAATACCTTATTCTCCTACCATCCTAGATTGATCTACCTCCACCCTCAGAGAAGAAATCAATCCACTCTTCTGTATGAAGAGTAGTGAGCCTTCCTTCTGTGACAGCAGCCGACGGCCAAAGAGGCAGAGAGCTGACGTTCCGCAGCAGCACCGTTGCCGAGGCCAGACGCTGATCTCCGGAATGAGGTGGGGACTGGGCAGGGGAGCTCCCGGCCCTGCATTCCAAACAGGATCTCACCTGATAGCTGCCCCCGCACATCCTTCCCACGTAGACCAAATAAATAAATAAAAGAGTATGATCAAATATATGTAGTTCCCATGATGATGTTCTAGGAACTTAGCATGAGTTATCTCTAATGTCCATGACAAACCAAGCTCAGAAAGGTGAAGAAACCAATGAAGCCTTCCCCAAGAACCTGACAAGATAAGTGCTCAGCACACAGTAGGCCCACAGTATGTAAGTGATGAATAAACGAATAAAAGAATGGATGAATGAATAAGTAAATGAATGAATGAATGGAAAGTGCCCTTCAAAGCCATGCCTCTGGACTCCTTGTGATGGGTGAGTACATGTGACAGCCATGAGAAGTCTCAAGTGATTCGGCCATCACCTTCCTGAGAGGTAAGACACACCCCCAGACTTTAGGAAGTTGGCAGCATGCGGATTAAACCCACAGTGTCTGTCCACTTCCACTGAGCCGTGCTGGGGCCAGAACCAAAAATAAATCCCTCTCAGCCCTCCAGCTTCTCAGTAGGAATATCTGAAGTATCTTTAATCAAACTTTAGAGGCTCAAATTGCCCACAGTCCTAGAAATGCCTCCAGTTACTATGGATTTATCAGTGAAGAGAATGAAATAAAGAAAATTTGTTTCATAGTTAAAGCCAAGGCCACTTTATCCCAGATGTACTTAAATCACTTAGCTCTTAACAGAATCTTTAACTATAAATATACTAAATTTGGTAGTAGGATAGATTAACTACAAAAGGAAATTAACACTGCCTTAGAGAATGGAGATAACATATTAAACCACTGATAGGCTACTTTTGAGAATTATAACTGGGTAGACCTAACATTTTTAAATGGATATTAGAGATGATGAAATACTACTCGGCCACCCTCTGAAACACAATTGAATTTACATTGATTAAGGAAGCGGCAGGGGTGGGGAGGAATCTAATATTATACAAGCCCTTACATTAAAAACTTTCAACAAGCCCCAAAATGACTCCTTAGGAAGTAGGTTTTGGTGACTAAGCAGTGTGTCATTAGCCCTCCGGTGAGAAAACGCAGGATTTAGTTCCATGATGAACATGTGTGTTCTGGGTTTCATCTGTGGGTAGATTAACACTCGCCTTGCAAAGAGATCAGCAGCAACAACAAAAGTTTGCAGGGCTTTGTCATTAGCCCTGTTTGCATTCTCCAAAGCAAACTGACAGTCTCCTGATGCAGTACATTAAAAATCCTCAGCGGTATTGACTGCCTGAAGCCGATGCTTCCCCGTTAAATACAGCACAGCTCAATTAACAGCTCTTCAATATACGATTTAATTTTTCTTTCATCTTGATCCACAGCCTGGCTCAAAATGAGGAATGCTAGAATAGATGTACTTTGAATATTGAAGCAAGTCTTTAGAAATAAACCTATCACCCTTGTAATGATTTCTGTCATAACATGACAAAACAGATGAAGCTCAGCGTCTGGAACTTCAGCTCACACGTCATTTTTCCAACATCGCCAGAACCTAGGGGTTTTGTTGGGTGGGTTTTATTTACTTATTTATTTATTTTTGGCTTTTCTTTAATACTTGTTCCCAGTTATCTCTGAATGGCATTCTGCTGTTTGAGAAAAGTTTATCCTTTTTTTTTTTCCTTCCCTTCCCTGTGTGGCAATTCTTCAGAAAGAAGGAAGAAAATTACTATTCTGCTACTTACATGTAAGGGAAGGCATGTAACTTATAAATGAATTATGAAGGTCTTACCCTTGGAAACATATACATATTTCATCATAAATATGATCCATAACACTTACTCCACATACAGTATTTATATTTATACATGATTATTCAAGGTTTTTTTTAATCTCAGCAAGCCCATGCTTTCAGAAGCAAATCCAACATTCTCCTTTAACCTGTAAGGCACAAAATAGAATGTACGAAAGGTACCCCCAATTGACCCCACGTATATACTCTCTCTCTGGATGGAAGGTACTAGATTTACAAAGCATACTGTGCATCAGGTGATTTCTCGAAGGTATACAATCCAATGTTCAAATAGCTCCGTGTGCTTGCTGTTTGTCAAAGACGACGATGTTTCACTTTGGACCAGAGACAATTTTTCGTTTAAACATGTTCATAAAAACACACTTGTTGGCAGATAATGCCTTGGATAGAAGAGCGTAGCACTGACGTGGATTTCTGACAGTCTGCTTGAGCTAGACGAGGAAGGAACAGGGCCCTCTCTCCCTAAGTGACTAGGGTGTCCGCGGACACGGGCTAAAACCCATTCCCTTTCTGATCAAATCATTCCAGCTGGTCTTTTCAGGCTGCAGAGGAAGCTTCGTTGCCGAGTTGAGATCTTGAGCACTGTCACAATCACATCATGATGACAAATGTGAACTTATTTAAAATGTACTGGTTTTTATCCCATTGTATCTGATGTTCACATTATAATTTATAACCTATTTTAAAAATTCAAAATGCATTTCATATTTTTCAACTCATTCACTGCCTATTTAGCATGAAATAGAAATTACACATAAACATGCACAGATATAAATATATACGCACACAAGTATAACCATTCAAAATGACAAAACCACCCATATTTTAAACACACTCCCTCCATTCTTACTCTTCTTTCTCCGATGCTATACTGCTACTTACATAATGTGGCGGGAACTAAACAAAAGCTATGAGACTTTTTAATTGTCAGAGATAGAGCACTTAGAATTTATAGTAATTAACTAGTCATTATTTCAAATAAGAACATTAATTGGTACGTTCAGAAAATCTGCAGCCCTGCAAAATTTAAAATAAACATTACAAAGATATCATTTACAACTAATCTATATTTACCATTGAAGTGAGCTTCAAACTATATTTCTTTCTATTATGCTTTTATTGGCTACAGCACACAGTAAATGGGGTGTGTTATGCACAGCTTCCTAAACACCTAAATTTATAAAACCCAATTACATAAATTAATTAGGAATGAACGCATACATTTATGCCTTTGTTTGTAAGTGCAACATATTAAACATGACAAAATTAATAAGTAGACCCTAAAAGAAAAAATAGTGCTATGTATTCATTTTCCATAACAGATTTTATGAGATTTAATTTGACTTATCTAGTCCTAAGGGTCATGTTCTTAATAAATATGCGCTTTCTCCGCCATTTCATATATATGTAAGGGTATGTTTTTATGGTTCCTAAAGGACCAAGAATGTATAAATTCAAGAGCATTTATTTCAAGATCCACAGACAGAAGGCCAAAGAATTATTCAAATATTATTTCTGTCTTGCTTATCTCCTACCCTGTTATCAAAGACAGGCTTTTGATAATTAGAGTGATTCGCCATCACCTAGCTTATCATAGAAAACATCCATTAAAACAAGCTCAGTCTTAGCCCCATGGAGGAATAAAACATTGATATATGATCAGGCAGGTCACAAGAACATGGTTGGAAACAGATGTAAATTCTTTAATGCAAAAAAAAATCCATACCCCCCCGCCAACACCTTCCTAACATATTTAAAATAAACCAAATAGTTTTACATCATTGTTATTCAGAATGATCATTTCTTGCATAGCAAAAGCTAAAAGAAAATAGTCTAATTTTGAAAAGAGGTAAAAGAAAAAAGATCTGGAATGAGATCATCTCTCCTCTTGCCCTTAACCAATGCGTATTCCGAACACTTTCATTCATACACGCCTGCGAGATTGCCAGGTTCAGAAATGCCACCTGGCAGGAGTGTGTGTTTGAGTGCACAGTTTTGTGCCCTGGTTTAAGAGGCCTGGTTAGGAGAAAAGCACTGATGTTGTAAAAGCAAACCTTGGGCCTCTGTTCCCATTACAGCTCCTGGGAAACAAATGAGATTCTTTAGGTCACAGACCGCTTCTGTGGGTCATATGCTGCCCCGGGCTCCCTGCTCTACCTGCCCTTGCTTCCTGCAGTAAAAGAGAGTCCCTCACCAGAATAAATAAGAATGCAGAGTTCCCTGTATCACCACACAAGGTGACACATGGCCTGTCTTAAACAAAAGGGCCTGACTTCATCTTTATAATGCAAGATCCTCTTGCCAGGATGCTGTGGGACGTTCACAGTGGAAGGAGGCAGCAGCCCGCAGCACAGTTCGTAGCCTTCAATCAGGCCTGAGACCGCGCTGCTCCATGTGGCTTCCCTGCAGGTGCCTCCAACTCAGCAGGACCCAAACCAATGCATTTCTCTTCCTCGATACTTCCTCCTTTTCCTCCCCATCCTGTGCTTTGTATTTCTGTGAAAGGTGGAGCAATCCAAGCATCACCCTGGATGCATCCTACATCTCTTCCCCCAATTCCACTGCCTACCTCGACGCTCACCTGCGTCATCTCTCCAAGTCATTCGTTCTTCTCCATCCCCCCTGCTACTGCCTCCCTACAAGCCCTCAATGTCTTCTGCTGAAATCACTACAAGAGACTCCTGTACCAAACCTCCAAATGCTGTCAGAACCAACTTCCCAAATGCTCACCTGAGCAAGGAAAAGCTGCCCTCCCTCTTGCCCTCAGTATGAAGACCAAACACCTGAGCAAGGTATGAAAGGCCCTGTGTGCTCTCCCCAACTTTCCATTTGCCTTCGTCTCTCACCAAACCTTCATTCTCTACCTATGCTCCAGCCGTCCTGAAGATCCATGATCTTCACAAATGTGTCTCTGCTCCCTCTCGTCTGCAGATCTTTATGTGGCGGAGCACTCTGACTACATGTTCCTCTTCCCTTTTCTTCGCCAATTCCTCATAATTCTTGAAACTTCAAGCCAAAAGTCACCCCCCCTAGCAAATCCTTTCTGACTCCCGATCTCACCAAAAAACTGGGTTAGATCCTGTGGTTTCAAATAGGTCCACAAACACTTTGACCATCCTCCCCTCAAAAGGTGGAGCCTAATTCCTCATCTCTTGAGGGTGGGCTCATTCACTTTTAACAATTCACTTTTAACAAACTGAATGTGGCAGAAGCGAAAGTGACTTCAGGGCCAAGGCATAAACGGTACTGTGGCTTCCACTTTGCTAATTCACTTTTGGATCCCTTCTTCAGGAAGACTCCAACTGCTGTGTTGTACAGACCCTCTAGCAGCCTATGCAGATGTCCATGCGGTACGGAACTGAGGCCTCCTGCTAACATCAAGTGAGAAACTGAGACCTCCAACCAACAGCCATGCGAAGGCACCCCCTTGCAGTTGGGTCCTTCAGCCCCAGCCAAGCCTTCAGAGGACGACAGTGTTGGCCAACATCTTCACTACAACCTCATGAGATAGCTTGTGCCAGAACCACCTAGGAAAGCCACGTCCCAATTCCTGACCCACAGAAACTTTGTGATAAACGTGTACTTTTGGGGTAATTTGGGGGATAATTTGGTATGCAGGAATAAGTTCCCTATGCATGCTTCCACAGCAGCATGCATGTCCCTCTGTAGCTCTAGTACCCAGCACAGTCCCTGGCATACTGTTGGCACTGAACACATTTGAGGGATACACAGAGAGATGGCTGAATGAACTGATTCATGAACAAAGGAACCAAATCATGACAACTATAGATACGCACAAAATATTCTGGCACTAGCTATATGGATGCTGTGCTATGGTGTCATGTTAAGATGTACAAGTTTCTGTGTGGACATCTGTTTTCAATGCTCTCGGGTATATACTGAGGGGTAAAATCATTGGGTCATATGATGACTCTCTGCTTAATTTTTTGAGGAACTTTTAAAGTGGCTGGAGCATTTTAAACTCCCACTAGCAGTAGGGGTTGGGGAGAGAGGTACAGATGAGCTTAAGAGTGACTCAGAAATAACCCCATAAACACAGCCTGGCAGGCATGGCTGGGCTAGGACCCTCTTCCAAAAGGGATCAAATTATTTTTGGAAAACTATTAATACCTACTTTTCCCTCTTGCATTTTTTCCAACCTGCTACAAACGTGTTTGGTTTTGCCAAACATTTTTCACTTTATGTCTTAGCTATCAACATTTTGGACTTAGGATACAGTCTTAGAATAATCAGTCCCAAATCATTAATACATTCTCATCATTCCTTCTCATGCGTTCAATATTCTTATAAGCTTAAAAAATTTTCCTTATGCCCTCAGCCTTTTCCACATTCCCCATATAATGATGCTATATTAATTTGCCTTCTCAAAAAATAACTGTCTTAACAGGCAAACATTTTGGCTCTTAGTTGAAATTCCTTCCATACTTCAGTGATCACAGAAGGGAGGGAATATGCTGCCACATTAATTAGTATATTTTAACACCTTATGATAAAAACATTTATTTGGATCTGTTTGGGTGTTTCCAAATGCTACAAGTCACCTGTATCCGGGATGGATTAATATGGGCATAATTAAAAACCAGAAATGATCATACTGTCTTCAGCCCAATTTTCCTTATAACTGCTTCCATGAGAGTGAAGGATAAGTATTAACACGTCTGCCTTTTAATCGTAAGCTTTCTTCTGTTTACCATCCACCATACACTCACACCCACTTGCAAATAAAATGGAATGAATTTTTAACTGTGTGAGTTGAATTTGGGAGTGATGCCTGTTTTCCCCTGCAGCACAATGGATCATGAATGCACACATGCAAAGTGCTCCGATCCAAAGTATGGCGTGACAACCGAGGGGACAGGCCACGACGGAACACGGTGATGCTTTACACAAACAGACAGGCTCACCTTGGGCAAAGGCCACCATGCTCTGAAATTAATCCAGCCCTTACAGATAACAAAACTTCCCTAGGTCTTGAGACACATAAGTCAGATTTCCTAGTACGTAGATTAACTGTGAAAAAATGTCCAGGGAGAGAACACCTCATTTGGTCGCCTGAGAAGCCAAGTGCCCCAGAATGTGAGCATGGTAACGATGACAATAATGAAAATGTCGTGACGCTCTAAGACGGAATAATGGATGCTCTGCTAAGCACCGGGGCATCCTGACCCCTCACAACAGCCCGGCAAGGCAGATACTGATACCACATTCTACAAGGTGGGAAACTGAGGCTCAGAGAGGTCAGGTGTCTAGACCAAACCTTTGTTTTTATTCCTTTTCTGTCTTCTTCTTTCTTCCTCCCTCCCTCCCTCCTTACCTTTCTTATTGTTGTGAGAGTAAATGCTGCAACCTTTATAGGCAGTCACTTAAACATGTGCCAGCAGGATGAGAGGAACAAAAACAAACCCAGACGACTCACCAGTGAGTCCCATGAAACAGAGAAATCAGAAATTAGAAAGCTGGGGAAGGGTTTTCAAGATGCCTACTATGGTCAGCGGCAGGGGCAACGATCGGCAAACACTACCGGGCTGTCTTCCCAGTTCTACCTCTGACTCAGTGTCTGGCCTTAGAAATCTCCTGGTGATACTTAATAACTTAAAGGAGGAGATATGAAAAATGCATTATTTATTTCCTTCCTTGCCATCCCCACAAGTTTAAAAAGAAAATTAGGTTGTACACTGGCTACCAGATCATTGGTGACTTTTACTGAAGCCACTACCATTGTGGGTCCAGACATAATTCTCTTTCCTACTAGGAAATGGCTCTTCTTGCATAAGTTAGTGTTTTCCCTCATGCTATTGATCATCCGTCCAACAGCCTGCTTAGTCTGTCAATGACTCATTGACAGTGAAATCTACAGACACAAATGCCATCAGCTGCTGAATTCAGACAAGAGAGAAGAGAGATCTTGGAGTCTGGAATGCAGCCTGAGCAAGACACTCCCAGATGTGATTCTGAGGAAAAAGACCCAAATGAATGAAATCGGAAATGAAAAAGGACACGTTACAACTGATACCACAAAAATACAAAGGCTCATTAGAGACTCTTAGGAGGAGAGGAGAACAACAGGTGTATATCAGACAGACAAGTGAATAAAAGAAGTATCAGGTGAGTAGCACTAAGGAGATTCAGAACCTGTACTCCTTAAGCCTCTACTGAGCGAATGTCATGCCATGATGCTATTAAATAGCAACTGGCAGAGTATAAACAAGGGCAGAACCCATATGAACAAGTTCACTGCATAGCGTAAGGGTCATGACACCAGACCCCTAGAGAAGGAAACATAACACAGGCAGATTAGTTGGCCCTTGGGTAAGACATTTTTAGATGGCCATAATGATGGACATATCCATTGTTTCTCATCTTTTAGAATGAATCCATAGATAATGCACAGGAGATTTAATCATGGATACAGAATGAAATGTAAATGTTATTACCCATGACAAAGTAGCCACAAAAGCAGCAAAAGTTAGGGGTCAAAGGGGAAATGAAGAGGCAGAGAGACTCGTCAGGGCACCAACAACCTCTTCATACAAGGGAGAGTGTCCAGGACACTGTCCACAGTAATTTGAGCCAAACAGAAACATACATACATTATCATTATTGACGTACTCATGTGTGTGAGTACATATATATACGTTTACATATTTACATATACAAAATATACAAAATCTGAAGTTGCAAACATAACGGGAGGAAGGAGATGTAACTATTGAAGGTGGTATCAATGAGCTAAACCCACATCCATAACAGCAAAAGTCATTTGACAGATGAAGAAGCAGCAGTTCACACACACTATTAAGACATAGGAAGCAGCCACCAGAGCATCCAAAACAAACTGTTCAGAGAGGTTGCGTTTGTTCATACAGAAAAGCACACGGCACAGAGTCCGTGACCAATCAGTATTTGTTGAATGAACGGATGAGTGGCCAAAAGTGGAAGGTAAGAAGGGCAGGGTGAGAGGCTATTGCTGGCTAAGGTTCGTCCTTTGGAACTTCTGTTCCTAATGATTGCAAAAATTACCTCGTGTGTGGTCGGGGGAGTGGTGTTTGATGTGCTGTTGTTGTTTGTTCCAGTTCCTCTGGTTCTGGAGGGTTGGCCTGCTTTGAACAGTGAGGATGGCCCCATGAAAATGTGAGATGCAGGGATCAGTCCTGAAGCAGTGGCTGCGTTGCCTGGTTGGCCTCGGTGGAGACCCCAGAGCCACCTACCCCAGGAGGGAAAAGGCCTGGAGCTTAAACACCTGCAGGGGACGGAATGGCTTACCAAACTGCTGCCAGGGGATAGTATAACTTTTGGGTTAAACTAAAGTTTTAGGCAAGAGGACTGAAAACTGCCTTTTGCTCCAACATAACTACAAATGTGCAGAGAAAAGGAAAGAAAAGGCATAAAATTAAAGAAAAAGGAAAAGAAAAGAAAAGAGAAAAGGAAAAGAAAAGAAAAGAAAAGAAAAGAAAAGAAAAGAAAAGAAAAGAAAAGAAAAGAAAAGAAAAGAAAAGAAAAGAAAAGAAAAACCACCAGTACGGGGGAAGGAGGAGGAACACAGGACCTTGTCGGTTTGCAGCGTGCAGTTAAAACATAGGGGTTCCATTTTCAAATTCTGCCTCTGCCAAGGGCTCAGCAGCGTGGCCTTGGGCAACTAGATGACTTCCTCTCCCATCAATGTGTCTCACTTACGCTGCCATCTCCCTCATTTGTCAAACAGAGACATCCCTTTCATAGGGTTATTAAAGGATTAAATCAAATAACACCTGTAAACATTTAGCATGGTAGAGGCTCGAGTGTCATTTCCCTTCTTCCCCTCTCCTTGGGATGAACGCTGGAAGAACACGGAGCCCTCTGCCACAAAATGAGTTTATCCATAGATATTTTCTAAATGGACACGACAAATGTTTCATGGTAGCATTTATTAAGCTCAGGTTCAAATTAACTTCAAGGCCTATGGAAAACTTTTAAATCCCAAAGACACTTTGGTGTAAAATCAAATAAATTACAAAATATACAGCTCAACCAGTAATTAGCTGAACTAAAAAAAAAATCATTTTACATATGTTATACCTAATGTGGGTGGGAGACTAATTCATGGCATCACCAAAAAGGTGTGCCTATGTTGAGGATGGGTGACATATCACTTTAGGAACTGGGGTTCCAGCTCTGCCACCTGACAGCTGAGACAGTGACAGCTGAGAGAGCCTGGCCGAGTTTTCTCATGTCTCTGAGCCTCAGTTTCCTTTCTGTAAAAAAGGAGATGACATCACAGATGGCGCAGAGGTATCAAAGATTGAGGAATAAGGGAACTCAAGTGCCAGGTACAATGCCTGGCACAGACAGGGCTGGCTTTCAACTCACACTAACCGCTATTATTCGCCATGAAGTATCACCTTCTCTGTATCTTTGAAATTACATATTAGGCGAGTAATTTTCTCTTCCATGTGGGAAGGATTTCACTAAGAAACAAGGAGGCTCAGAATCGTGTTTTGCTCTCTCTTAAAATGCTCAAACCAGGCAGCAGTCAGTGGGGGTGATAAAATTGCCTTGTGGATCTTACCATGACTTTTGTCCAAAATGATCACAGAGTACATTAAATCATTAGCAGAAACTTTGCTGCCTGCTGATTTTACAATGCAGGCAATGAAATTCATTGCAGAAGCAAAATAGGGCCAATAATATAATTACAGCACTCTGCCTATGCAGTCAGAGCTAATGCTATTATTTGACATTGCAAGGCTGTGCTTTTCCCCAGAGCCTCGGTGGAGACAAGGTTCGCCCTAATTGGTTCCAAAGCACAACCTCCCCACCACAATCTTTCCTAAGGACCAGTAATGTTAATTTCCACACGACTGTAAATAGTATTTGCAAACAATACAAACATGGTAATAAGAGGCTAGGTGGGTAATTAATGTGGTTACAAAGTAGCTTATTTGCATTTTTATTTAAAAACAGCCTTCTTTAAAAAGCAGCTCAGATTTCTCTTTGCAAAAGGAGCCTTGGTTAAAGAGTATAGCAGTAATTACTCTCTTTAGGGGTTCTTTTATATGTCCTTCAGGGAATTAGAATGAAAAGATAAGCAGAATTATAAAGGAAATCATGTAAAATATGAAATGTACTATAAACACTTAGTAGAGTATTTACCATAAGCTAGGCTTACCTTTTTCATTAATGGAATATTTTAACCTGCTTACAACACATTCAAATTAATTGTAGATATGGCTAAAAGGTACAATCATCTAGTTAAACTTTTTTTTCTTGAAAGGTATGTTATTTCAAAATTTGATATACCATCACAGCAAATTCCAAATGATCATCTGCTGCTGAAAAGCGTCCCCGATAAGACAGTTAAGTGTGGCCCATCACTGAGATAAGGTGCAGATTTGTGCTCTTCTCTAATAAAAAGAAACCAGAATGTGAGAGCAATAATTTCATCTATCTTTTCTTAGCTTGTGTCTTACATTCTTGGGCTCAAGAAATATTAATAGGAAGTGCAAAAACAAACTTAAAAACTGATTGGAAGTGGAATTCAGTCTTTTTCATTTCTCTCCCAATCTCAACATGTGAAAATTCCTATTTTCCAAGGTGGCCATGGTGTCAGGGCCAACAGTAGCTGAGATTCCTGAATTCGTTTGGAGGCCATTTAATCATCACCTACTAACCCAGTGGGAGGTGAGCCAGGAGCTGGGTCCCAGAGGTGAAGTCACCCTTCCATTCCTCAAGGGGTTCACAGTCTTAGGGCGGAAATGTCCGGTTAATGAAGGAGCGGGTTCCAGGGGGTCTGCAGGCACTGGGAAAAGTTTCACACAGGGCATGATGCCTCCCAGAGAGACTGGGGTCTGAACAATGGAAGGGGGGCTCTCCAGGCGCAAGTAATCAGCAGGGACCAAGGACCTGGGGGTGTAATAGCTTGGCAGGTCTGGGGAACCTCAGGGGGAAGGAGGGGAGCCCAGTGGGGTCTTGATTAGCAGAAGGCACAAACAACATTGCAAACTCGGATGTCAGCTAGGTAACAAATGCATTCAGTTATTCCTTCAATGGATATTTATTGAGGGCCTGCCATTGTGCCAAACCATGTTCCACATCACAACGCACCGTCTCTCCCCTACTGGGGGGAGACAGTCAAAGAAACAAGAAATAGAACACATAAGAAAATTAAATAAAATGTTAGCAGGTTCTAAGTGCTAAGGATAAAAGAAAGAATGGAGAAGGTTTAAAAGGGTCAGGAGTGAGGACAGTCGATGGTTAAATCAAGCAGGGGTAACACCCCAAGGAGTAGAAGACTTGACCCAAAAAAAAGCAGCTGCTTCTCAGTCCCAGTTAATTATTGCCACATCTTCCCATATTGTTCAGAGAAGCCAGCAATTCAGATTCTTGCAAGAAATCTTTTTTTAACTAAAACAAAAGACAAAAACCTATCACCTACTAAGCAGTTCCAATAAACCTGTCTGCAAAACATCAATGTAACAAAGCTCCCTGACTCAAAAGATACATTACTTGTTTAAAAAGAATAAATTAAAATTTAAAAGGGTATGTCTTTACTCTCATTCACCCAGCCCTCCAAAAATTCAAACAAACAAACAAAAGTCCCAAATTAGTTTTGGCGGAGTGTGCCTCTCTTCATGTAAGCATCTGTATTCATACATCCATATGGTGTTGACACTTTCTCACTTCCAGCTCCTAGCAACCTCTAAACAGCCAAAACATATTTTCCATAAGATGTCTAAAGACACTTAAGTATATAACACCAGATCTAAATAAGACCAGCTACATGGTATTGTTTTGAAAATACTCACCCGGTAAAATTTATTTATACTTTAGATAGAATTCAGAGGCTGTAATGATGTTTTAAATATGATTTCAAAATACTTGAGAAAAGCAGAAAAGCAATGAAGTGGAAGAGAAGGATAATAAGTTTATGACACTCAAGTAAATATATCCAGAAAACTGGGTCATTTATAGCAGAACTGCAATCTTTTCTGTTAAAATATGCAAACGACAGTATGAAAAATGGCTTGTGATTTTAAAGAAATATAGCACTACAAATGTCAGCATGAGAGAACTCAATAACACTTAATGAAACTTTGGGTTTCAAATTAATTACTGATTGACTAAGGCATCTAGAGGGAAAACAGCCTCGATTAGAGAAGTCCAGGACAGGCCATAAATCTGGACGCCCCTTTTTGGGACTCTGAGCTGGCATTTCATCCTCGTGCCATTAGTGCCAGGTTAGTGGGGTGACTGGTCACTAGAAAGATCACTGGTTTGATTCTCAGAAATGAGACACGTCAATATTTTCCTGACTCAAAGGTACCTTTCTTCCTTTTCTTTTTCCTTTTTTTAAATTTTTAACATGTGCATTTATGGTTTTAATTCCTTAGAGGTACTTGAAATAAAAGCTTAAACCAATCTGTGAAGTTGCATTTTCCTAAAAGATAAATGGCACCTATATTAAGAAAACCATCTTTGATTAACTGTATTCTTTGTCCACAATTATCATTCCCTCCTTTGGCTTGCTTTCCTGTAGGCAGACTAGATAGACTTTCCAGGGTCACTGATGCTGGCCTCGGCTATGAGACTTGATATATGGGAATATGAGACAGACATGAGGCACATCAATGCCTGAACAGAAGCTCCTGTGAGCTTTTGCTCTCTGAAGGCCCTAATGACTTCTCCTGAGGCCTGGATCCTGGGATGAGAAGTCATGAGAAGCTGTGCCCAGGAAAGCCCAGCTAAGATTGCCAACCAGCCACAGCCAACCTTCAGCCACAGGTATTCCAAGCAAACGAATACGCATTTGTTCTTGTAAGCTCTTAAAAGTCTGGGGTTGCTTATTACTGCAGCAAAAGCTAACACAATCCTTGCCAGTTAACTAGGAATACTTCTCCCCCAAAAATTCAAGTCATAGCTTTATCTTTCACATAAGCTGCATAACTCAAAACATCTGATTGTACTAGCACTACACCCATAACAAGTAAATTCTCACTTAATGGAGAAAAGCTTTTTTGGAATAGCTACTGTAGAAAAATGGACAAAGTAGAGAATATACCAACCATTTATCTGTAAGAAGAGTCTCAAAGCTTCAAATGGTCACCAGTAAAACAACAATAGCAACAAGAAACCAGTAACATTACAGAGTGCTTATAGTGTGCCAGGCATTGTTCCAAGTGTGTCCTATACACTCTCATATTTCCCCAACAACCCAGGGATATGGGTCCTATTTTTATCCCTTTTATACATAAAGAAACAGCAACATAAAGCAGTTAACAAACTTGCCCAAAAAACAAATGGATAACCTCATTTTCCTCATCCTCCATATATTATAATTCCATGTAACGCCTCCTCAAATCTTAGC
>RJWJ010010804.1:0-46005 GCA_004363605.1 Indri indri | reverse complement strand
AGGCCTGATGTGCAGATTTAGGGATAGTTAGTGTCAAAGAAGGAGCCAAATGACAAAACAAATGAAATGCCCAGGAAAAGCTTATGGTCAGAGAGCAGTAGGGTGGAGAAGATGGGGAGAGGCAGTGCCCTGGGACACCTTCCTGGGGGTGACCTTCCTTTATAAGAAGACTATTCTAAACTGGTAGGACCCCACGGGATCCCACTGTACATTTGCCATCTGCTTACTCCAGGTCACTTCTCCTGCCGACACTGCACTTCTGAAGCAGGGAATGAGTTCTGGGATTATCCCACAGACACGTGGAGGCCACACGTGCTGCCACCTGCTCCATCCAGGTCACACTAAGAGACTGCACCCCTGGCTGTCCTGAGCCAGGGTCGTGGGTAATACAGTTGCCGTTGTTCTGTGAATGGCAATGTAAAAGATCAAACATCCCTCTGCATTTACTTATCCTACAGTTTGACTCTAGGACATTTCCTTGTTGCTGCTGCAGATAGCCCAGAATCTTAGGTGCCCATTTAAAAGCCCCGAGGTTTGACATACAGTATGTTTTGTGATACCGGGATGCATTCGTTGGCTTTACATGTCACTGACCCTGTTAATACAAGTGATTTACTGATATAGTAAGGTAATATATGTCATAGTCCTATCTTCATTTTCTTTATCCTTGTCATAGGCAAATATTAGCATGTGAAATTATTCCTTTGAGACAGATGTGGAGCACTTATTCATTAATTCATGTATTTATTTATTTATTTGGAAATTAGTTGACCTTTGCTATGTGCCAGGCACTGTAATTGGCACTGAGAATGGAAGACCAATGAGACAAGGCCTTGTCCTCAGGGAATTCACTGTCCAGAGGAAAAGGCCAAATAAATAGGTTTATATTAAAAAACCAGTAATCTCATGTGTCCGGTGCCATAGTATGGAATGAACATGGTCTTATGGTAGCACGTAGGAAAGATACTTGGATGAGATTTAGTTATCTGGAAGACCTTCCCTATGCCAGGTGAAGGAGTGTTGCATGGATGTTAGCAGGTATTGCCAACGGGAAAAACACCTGCATGCTTGTGTCTTGCAAGGAGGTAAGCGAAAGCAGAGTGCACTGGGGAATGCATGTGGTTGGTGTGAAGGGCCTGTGGCGTGAGGTGAGGCTGGTGTGGGGAGGACGTTCCCAACCTTCATCAGCGATTCTCGGTGCTGGGCTGTGCATGTTGGGTTTTTTCCTAAAGGTGGCAAAGAATCACTGGAATGTTGTAAGGAGGAGAGAGACGTGACCAAGTTTGAATTCAAGAACCATCGCTGTTGCTGTAGTATGAAGATGTGGGTTTGAGTTAAGGCCGTGGTGATGGGATAAAGGGAAGGGAATGATTTTAGAAATGATAAGGAAGTAGAATCAGCACTTGGTGGCTGGTGACACAGGAGGGATTTTGGGAAGGAAAGACCCCTGTGTTACTGGACGCCCCTTTATTTGACTTGGGTGACTGGCAGATGTAAGGTGTTTGCCCTTTACCAGGATAGGAAGTCAAGGAGGAAGAACAGGTTTATGGAGATTATGACTTTATGATTGTAAATATTGAGACTGAGATGCCTTTAAGACATCCCAGAAAGGGGTATGGTGTCTAGGTCGTGGGTGAAGCCAAAAGTGTAGACGAGGAGATCCTTGAGGGAGAGACAAGTGATCCGGAGAACTGGGGAGGGGCAGCTAGCCAGGGGTGTGCGTGGCAAGAGGGGTCCCTGGGGAATGGCTCGAGATATGGGAAAAGTCAGGAGGCTCATGTAATGTCCAGAAGCTAAGGGAGAGGCGAGTTTTAAGGAGGGAGCAGAGAGATCATGCGTATCAGGTTCTGCACACACATTCAGTTAAGGACTGAAAAGTGTCAATTGGATTTAGCCACAAGGAGAGGTTATAGACTTGAAAATAAAGTAGAAGAGCTGACTGTAGTCACATTAGTTCAGCATTACTTTGTCGGGGGTTAATTTTCTAAAACTATATAAAATCTTTTAGTGAAAAATAAAATTTTTCTTTATAATCACAGCAAATTTCAATTTATTGAAAATCAGTTACGTTTAACCTTTATTCCTTCCTTGTTCTGTGTTTCCCATGGGTTGAAAAGTGCGACTCTCATAGTCCTGGCAGCCCAAGTCAGGGCCTGACGTGTGCTCAGTCTTGATCTTGAACTTCCCAGTCTCCAGAACTGTGAGAAAATAAATTTCTGTTCTTTATAAATTACCCTGTCTCAGATATTCTGTTATGGAAGCACAAATGGACTAAGACATCATGATGCTCAGACTTGAGTGTGCATCAGACTTCCCTGGAGGGCTCGTTAAAACGCAGATTGCTGGGCCCCGCCCCAGAGTCACTGAGTCAGTGGGTCTAGGGTAGTTGCTGACAACTTGCATTTTTATTCCAGGGAACATCCTTTGAGAATCACTTTTTTCATGTCTACCTGCATCCAACTGTAGGTGTAATTAAATCAGCGCTCTATCACCAGAATGCTGAGATGAGTTTGAAGGGCAGCTCTAGGCCAGCCCTGTCCGGTAGAAGCGTGATGTGAGACACATGAGGAAGATTAAACTTTCTAGTAGTCATAGTAAAAAAGTTGAAAGTAATAGGTGGAATGCAAGATTTCTAGCATTCTTATTTTCATATTGAGTCTTTGGCTTGCAGTGGCTTTATGCATTTTCAGCACACCTCAGTTTGGACTGGCCACCTTTCAAATGCCCACAGGCCAAAATGGGGCTGGTGGCTACAGTCCAGACAGTGCAAATCGAAGATCTTCTCTCCTGGGGGACTCCTTCTTCCCTTTCTTAAAATGCGTGGTTTAGGCTCACTTCCTTGTGGCCGTGAGCTCTGTAATCTGTAAATCTCCAATGAGTTTCAGTCTGTGCGGCTCCTCAGTAACTGTCTTGAGGTGACGAAGGCAGACAGTGACTGGGGCCCGGGCTCCTTCAGGCTGCGGTTGGAATCAGAGGAACGTTGATGCCAGTGTTACTGCGGGGCAGAGGTTCTCTTTCCTAGTCTCCCTCAAAAAAATTAAAAACGTAAGAATGAGGAGTCAGTGACAGAGTGGGAGCTGGTTTATGAATGAGAGGTCAGTAAAGAAGAGGGAGCAATGATTTTAGAGGGAAAGTTGGACGGTGGGGTAGAAGAAAATGAAACAAACAGCAGGCCGCAGTACGTGCAAGGTGGAGAGGCCTCTCTCTGTATTTGTATCTGTCTCACGATTTACACATTTATGGACTGTTTAAGCACAGTTTCCTTTTGATTTTTTTATTTAATTAGTATGTAATGAATTATATTTCTCTGACTCATGTATTATTATTGATAATAAAAGAAAATGAGAACGCTGTTTTAAAAAACCATTTTATCAAGGCCATAAACATATCTATCACCTCTCAAAATTTCCTCCCATATCCTTTGTTATTATTATTTTTATTATTATTATAATTTTTTTGTAAGAACACTTGACATAAGACATACCGTCTTAGCAATTTCAAGCGTACAATAGAGTGTTGTTAGCCATGGGCACTGTGCTGTATAGTGGATCTCCAGACCTAATTTATCTTTTATAACTGGAACTTTGCACCCTCAACCTTCACATCCCTGTTTCTGCCTCTAGCCAGCTCCTGGCAGCCACCATTCTACTCTCTAATTCTATGAATTTGGCTATTTTAGATTCCATATATAAGTGAGATCATATGATATTTGTCTTTCCGTGCCTGGCTTATTTCCACTTCTGGGTGTAGATCCAAAGGAATCGAAGTCAGTATCTTCAAGAAATTTCTGTACTCCCATGTTCATTGCAGCCAGGACATGGAAACCGTGTAAATGTCCATAGACGAATGGCTCGAGCACACTGACTTTTATGTATCACAAAATACGTATATTTCTATTTTGACATGATGACACACAAAATGAAAGTCAAAGTAAGTCTACCTAGAGGATGGGCAAAGGAACTTGGGAACTCCTGAAAGTTAAGTAGCACCAAGCCACAAACTCTAGAAATTAGCCTTTTGAATGCACTCATAAAGGAATCAGCTTTAACACTAGTTTTAAACTGAACTTCTGGCGAATAATCTGGTTTGTGAGTCAGCGAAGTTTGGAATAAATGTCTTAGACCAATTGGAGTGCATCTGTGGTCAGAGAACAGCAGCTGTTCAGGCTAATACCTTCAGAAGATAGGGACTTCTCCCTGAAGGGTGTGGGATCTCTGTGCTCCCTGCCTCATTCTCTCTTAAATTGTTTAAAAATAAATATCATGGTTAAGTTGAGTAGCATGAAAAATCGATGCAATCATATATTCAAGATATATGTGATAATGATGGTCTCCGTAATGCCCTGACATTTAAATTTCGTTGAAGATATTTATCCTGAAATATGACTCTGTTCATTTATCACAATCTCTCTTTTCAGTGTGGGCTGATTCAGTACGCATTTGAAACCCTTTGAAGTGACTAAAGGGTTGTGAGGGGTAGTTACTTCAAAAAAACTGGCATTTTACAAAGACATGTTTCCCCCTCGATCTCTGTTGATGTTTGAAGTCCTCAAAGTGTTGCTGTGTTAGAGAAAAAGATTTCTTATGAAATAGTTTTCTCTGAGAGTACTGTGATTTGAGACTGACTGGCTGTTGATTCGGATTATCTCTTCTGGAAGAAGTTGTTTTCACAGAATGTGCTTCAGGCTAAGGCCTGGGGCTTGAAAGGTTTATCTTCAGTTCAGAATACATAAATGTAAAATTAACCCAGCTTTAAAATAAGCTTCAAAGTCAATAAAAGATGGCATATTTCTTAAAATATGTTTAGGCAGTAAAGTTCCTAGGCCACACTGCTCATTAGTGACCCTGTCCACAGTTCTTAAGTTTCTTGTTGAAGGTATTATGTATGATCACGTGTAAAGTGAATGCTAGGAGAGATGGCTTTAAATTTTATCAGTGAATTGGTTTATTATCTACTTTATGCATATAAAATTGTAGCTAAATATTTATCCTAAAATACTAAAGGTTTAACTTCAAAAGACGGTATGCAAAAGAAATGCTGGTATTTATGAGATACTTCCTGTGTGCTTAGAACCGTGCTGAGTGATTTTTATGAATTTTCTTAATTTACTTCTTAGACCATCCTTGTGAATACTGTTACTATCATCTCTGTTGTGCACACGTGGAAACTGAGGCTTACAGAGGTGAAGTGATTGGTCATTTGGGTCTCAGGTAGTAGCGCCAGGATAGGAACTGGCCTTTGGACACAGAGCCCACTGCCTGCACGATCATATTCTTCCTTTTGGAAAAGTACTGGATTATCTCACTGACTAGGTTCCTTTCCACTCTGTACTTAGGAACAGCTTTGAGGTGAAAGCAAATAATAAGGGATTCTCATGCAGCCTTGGCTTTAGAAATTTTCCAGATGCAGCAAGCAATAGATGCTACCCATGTTCCCACACTTAAGACCTGAAGAAGGTGTGGAGAAAAACCATCATGTAGATGAAACAGCTAATTGCTTATCTGACTGGCACCTCTATATAAATACAGCGTGTAGGTATTACAAAGTCAAAACAGGACAATTCCAGGTAGTTCCATGTCTCCATTGGTAACATGGAAAAATGAAACATTAGAAGTCAGCTTTCTAACCTGGGTTCTATTCTAACAAACCATTTAATTTTTCCCCAACTCTGTACATGAGTAGATTGAATTAGAATCTTGTGGGACTCAACTCTTAGAGTCAGGGAGCCTTTCCTTAGGGAAATGCACTTGTAAAATTTTGCATATTATTCAGGGGTTTCATGGTCCCCCTAAAGTCTCTAGGTGTTCCTAGACTTTTGTTCCAACCCCAGAATTAGTTGATCTCTTGCATTTCATTTGTCTTCACAAATTGCCGAATGCTATGGCTGTGTCATTTTAAAGACCTTTGTAGATATAATCCTTTGATACACAGATGGTGACTTTTTGGTGGATGAATGCTGCTCAAGTCACATTTGCTCAATACCCTGGGATATATGCAGCATATAGATTTGACTATAATTCTTAAAGAGGTGGCTATGAAGCTGGGAAATGAGCAGGGGGATTGGGAATTGTCAGATTTCTATCACTAGCTTATTTGGAAACTTTTTAAGCCTCTGAAGCCTTAGTTTCCCCTTCTGTGTAAGGAACAAAGAACGTCTGTGTCCTGTGACTATGTGGCACTTAAATGAAATAACGGACAATAAGCCCTGTAGGTAAATCAACTAATAGATGTGAATGAGTCTGGGGATGCTCATCACGTGTTTGCTTGTTGCATGAATACTTCCCAGAGAGTCACGTCCGGCAGGTGTGCGTTCTCAGGGAACTCAGACCACGCAAGTCAGATAAACTGCTATGTGGCTGTTGGGGAAGGTCCCTTGGGACTCTGGGAACCTCTTCACATGTAACAGGCAAGCCATGGGACCTGGGGAGGCCGCCCAGGAAAGGGAGATGAACTTGAAAATCAGTCTTGCTAAGAGAGGAAGTTGGGCTTAAACTTTGGCAAATCATAAGTATTCTTTGGACCTGTGTTTGCCAAAGTGCTAAATAAATGGCGAAGAAAGTCTTTCGATGAAGGAAATCTCTAATCCATTTTATGTCTAATCTGTATTAACATACAGGAGCATCAGGATCCATTAATTAAGAATATACTTGGGAAACATTTACAAGAACTTAATTCATTTGTTCACTCTTCCTTAATATGTTATAGACAGGCATAAAACCTTTTTGAGAGAGGTGTGTATCATTCTCACATTAACAAATCCAGCAGGTTTTTGTGGCTATTTGAGTTGTCTGGAGATGTTGGTGTCTCTGCTTCTCTTGTCATCTCTTGAAAAGGTCTTGTCTATGTCTTAGGTCTAGAAGTATTAAGTCTGTTTTTCTGTTTTTGAAGTTTAATTTTAACTTTCTCCTTTCTAATGGTTGTAATTTATACATATTTTAAGCCATTTATAAAACTCCAATCTTGTTAATGTCTGATCATTGATTAATCTATTTCATTGTTCTTTATTTTCAGATAGAAGAATTTCGAAGGCTGAGGACACATGTTAAGGGGGCGGAACTTGTGGAAGGCTGTGATGGGATTTTGGGAGACAACTTTCGACCCACTCAGCCACTTAGTGACAGAGTCATTAGAGCTGCATTTCAGTAGCCAAAGAGAACAGGAACAAGTCCATCTTCATCAGGGTATGTGCAGATTAAGTAAGGAAAACAAGGTACACAGTTACATAAATGTAGCATCCCAAAGTTTCTCTCATCATGATCCTGACACTTTAGCAATAAAACATGTACAATTCATTTTGACAAAATTTATGCTTTGTCATGCCCCCTCCCTTCTTGGAAATGTTTGTAACTCATTAATAGGCTAAAGGCTATACAAGACAAAGCTTAAGCCACACCTGCAGGCTATCAGTTTGCTCAACAGATCCCTTGAGTTCCAGTAAGTGTCCAGTGGGGTGGCTTGTCTCTGAGTAACAGACATCCTTATCTTAAGTTAAAACATTCCAAGCCTTTAGACAAAGCTTCATTTATGTAACCAATTACAAATCAAAGAAGCTTTAAGCCCACCTATAACCTATAAGCCCCCCCCCCCCCCCCCCAGCCCTGAATTTGAGATGTTTCGCCTTTTCAGACCAAACCAATGTGCACCCTCCACATATTGACTTAGGGGCTTACATGTAATTCCTGTCTGCATGAATGTATAAAACCAAACTGTAACCAGGCTACCGTGGGCACATTTTCTCAGGATCTCTTGAGGCCATGTGCTCCAGGCTGGTCACACACATTCAGTTCAGAATAAACCTCTTTAAATTATTTTACAGAGTTTGGGTTTTTTTCTGTTAACATGACAATGGGAAAAAATCAAAAATATGTAATTACAAGTTGTAATGAATTCATGAATGAGAAGAATGAAGCAATGCTAGGGAGGAGATTTCAGGTAGATGGAATATCTTTTGCAAAGCCCTAAGCGGCTGCTCCCTGTGGAGGAGGGAAGACTTTCGTGCACTGAGGTACCTGAAAGAAGGCCTGGAGAGTCTGGGGTATAGAAATTGCAGGGGAGAGGCAGGCAGGGCCCAGATCTTAGAGGGCTTTGGCAGTAACGTTAAGGCATCCTTGTTGTGTTGGTAAGCATTGTAAACCTATAAATACTGGCACTCAAGGGACTGACCTGATCCCATGTATATTTTTAATAGCTCACCCCAGCTGGAGAAGGAATGGATTGGATTACAGTGGGCCAGGGCAGGGAGTAGAGAGAGATTTTAGAAGCCTGCTGGGTAGCCAAGGTGATAGGCATGGAGGCTTGTACACTAGAACAGAAGCAGTGGAGACAGAAGTTAATGGGTACGAAATAGAAATTGTAGGTGGGATCTAGTGATGAATTGGGTGAGGGTGGAGAGAGATGGGAGTGTCAAAGGTAACTTCCATGGGTTTGGGCTTTAGAAACTGTGGCTGGAGTGCTACTGAGTGGCCGTGGGAAAGCTGCAGGGAGGCCCTGTTTGGGATGGAAAGATGAAAAGTTGAGTGAGCAAGAGATGCCTGTCAGCCACGGCACTGGGCCCCTGGTGGTGAAGATCATTGGAATTTCCAGAGTGGAGATCAGAAAAGAGGTCTGGGTTGAAATATGCAAGTGTTCGGCATACTGATTGTATATGTAGCATACATGTAATGTTCTAATGGATCTAATGGGATTACCTCACTAAGTGTTCATAAAATCTCATGTGAGGCCGTACAAATAAGTTAGCCAAGATACAGAGAAGTTAGGTCATGGCCCAAAGTAACGCAGTTATTAAGCAGTGGAGCTAAAAGTGAGATCCAGGTGGCTCGACTGTCAGAGCCCTTTTTCTTAAGCACTACACGGAGAGAGGTCAAAGAGGCTCCCCACACTGCGGTCGGGTGGCATGGAGTGGCCCAGGAGTGAGGCATGTGTGTTACAGCGGCCCAAGGTGAACAGGAAGGGCAGGCCCTCATGGCCACTCTGGATGCACAGGGCTGGGGGGCGACAGGAGGCCCCAGCAACAGAGAGGACATGGGATTCAAGGAGACCTCTTCTTTTTCTTTAAACAAAAGAAATACTAGAACTTGTCTATATGCTGGGGGCGGGGGAGGAGCAGTAAATGGAGAGAGAAGACCTAAGGTGCTGTTTCTGGGAGGGGCTAGAGCAGTGACCTCTCTGAAAAGTTAAAGGGATGAAATCCTGAGCGCACAGAGTGACTGACTTTTGTTAAGAAGATGAACACTCTCTGTGCTATCACAGGAAGGAAGAAGGAGGTGGTGGTTATGCAGTGTGTCCACGATTTGCTTTTGTCATTTAATGAAGAATGGAGTAGGAGCTAGCAGGGGCGGAGCCTCAGGAAAGCTGGGATGGGAGCAGGCCGAGGGGAAGGACGGGCTCCTAGGAGAAGAGGGGCGGTGTGACTACGGGGAGGGTGGGAGAGCGTGAAGTTGTGCATTGTCCAGTCTGGGCTAGTTAGTATACTCTCCATGAATGCCACTCTAAATGACACTTTTAATGAAGGAAGATCATTGCCTTGAATGGTTGATCCATATCTGGTCCTGGACTGGAGTTGCTGTTCTCTAAATATCAAAATAACAATCACTATTTTATCTCTCTCTTTCTCACACACACAATGACTGAAATGTTGTTTATAAGGTTTTGTATTAAATGTATTTCAGATACTTCATATTTCTTATATGATAGAAAAATAATGTGTAATTTTTCAAAGTTTTAAATTATGATTTAGGCACTATTTTAAAAAGGGAGATAGATTTGTGTTTGGCTGAGATTACTTTAAAGGGGGTAATTTTCCTCAAAATTACTGAGAATGATATAGGAATTCTTTCTAAGGTGACTCCAATTCTGATTTCATTCTTTTGTGAATAAATTTTTGATCCTTTATCTTGAAATATGTAATACAAATCTAGTCATAGTTCTACATAAAAATTATATTGGGAAATCAGACTTATGGACGTGTGCTTTTTATTTGATATTTAATAATGCCCTTAGGCAGGTCATTCAAATTTTTATTAAAATGAAGTGATTTGACAGTCAGACTTTGAATTTAATGCATGAATGTTTCATTTAAGCTCTTGGAACTAAAAAGGAAAAAAAAAATTCCCTGATAGTTGTTCTCTAAAAAATGTTTAAAATAATTCAGATTTATTTTACTGAAATAAGTTTAATTTTTGGACTTAAAATGATTTTTTTCGAACGTCATGTCTGGGCACCTGGAGGACTTTGATAACCAAGACTTATTATTATTCCCATGAATAATCTGTGATTTTTTTTAATATTACCATTTAAGAAGTGTGAACTAAGGTTTTATACTTGTTTGAAGAATTAGCATGTAACTCACCAGGGTCTGAAAATTCTTTGGATCAGCAGTACCAGTTCAGATTCATGGGAGCCGATTGATAGTAAATGATCCTTGACCCATTGAATTTTCTATATGATGCAGGAGAACAAAATCTATTTTAATGACAACAAAAAAATTGTAAGACCAAGATTACAATCCAGTTTACTTGTTGTTCTTGGTATTATAATATTGGTACTACTCTTCCAACAAAATGATTATTTGCCTGTTTATTTCATTTAGTATTAGCCCATTTTTAAAAGGCTATTCTGACAGTTCAAAGACTATCTCACTTGTAACTCAAATATTGTTAAACTGTGCACATGTTTACAGTAACACTAATGAATTATAATTATTTCCTGTAAAAGCCAATGCCACAAGTCTCTTTACATAGTTTATTTTTTTCTCCCCTTAAAGGTGGAAAAATAAGTATGCCCACAATAGATTAGGTAAAAAACAAAAACAAAAAACAATGGAGAAAAGGAAAAAGAGGGGTTATCAGCAATTATCTCTGAATAGTCCCTTTTGTCAAACTTGCCCTCAATTTTTCTTTCTAGATCTTTGAAGTTATCCTTGACTGTATTGAACTCTTCCCTACTTGTACTTTTGCAATTAATGACATTTTCTCAGCATTAATAAAACTATAGGTAGCATCAAGTTCATATCAGTTTTCTTTTATAACCTAAAAGAGTTATAGCTTAGGAAAGAATAAGGCATCATAGAGAAGGAGGGAGCCCGTGTGGGGAATGTGAGAGTGTCAACTCTGACCAAGTGTGTGAAAGCTATTATCCTTCCAGGATAAATGGAAAGCTCAGAGCCATATTTTCAGTCAGTAGAACTTGGACTCTCTTCACTCTGATAATTTAACATGATGCAAAGTATTAGGGTGAGAATTGCAAGCTCTGTAGATACAGGTGTTTTCTATTTACTGTATCATACAAAATTTCCTCAAAATGGAATGAATTTCCTAAAAGATCTCAAAACAATTTCAGTAAAATGCCAAAACACCAAGGATGCTCAAACTATCTATTATCTTCCGATTATGTGATATAAAAATTATTATTAACCCAGGAATGAAAAATATCAAATCTGTGTAAGCTTTCTTCAAGATTACTGAACAAGGAAAATAATTCCTTTTAATGTTTTGGAAATGTTTATAATATATTGTGGATAAAAATTTCAGAATGATTTTTTTTCCTCCCTCTGTGAATTTAAACAAAATTGTGTCTAGAAAGAAGGCAAGGCAACATTTCACAGTCATGGGCCAACTTGTAAGTTGAACATTAATATATTTTGACACCTTAAATATAGTAGATTTCATGATTTGAAATCTAAAGAATAAACTTTTCCATTAGAAAACCACTGCGACCAGTTTATATCATTTAAACATATTCTATTATGCCTTTTACCACGGGGATACTCAAAAAGTGTGTGCTGACATAAAAAACAGTTTTTAAGTATCAGCAGAAAGGATTTGGATTAGCTAAGGAAAAAATGTATTTATAGAGGCTACCAGGAAGACTGTTTTTGTAGATAGGTGGTTTAAACCTTGGAGTGGGCTTTCTAGGAAGACTCTAAAGCATTATATAGTTCAGTTCTGGATGGTTTAGGTGGGAGCCTATTTGGTCCGAGGCATGTTCCCACAGGCCTCCCAGGGTCTGTTGAGTGCTGGGCTTTTATTTTAGTTCCTTGGTTCTATGATGAATATGCCTTCTTAAGTCTCTGTTACCCTATCATGGAAAAAAGAAACTGGAGAGAATAGGCAGCAGGTAAATGAGGAGGAAAATGAAATGAATGCTTTTTTAGGAGTAAGTTTTTCTTAATAAGTCTCCAACTGGAAAAATAAAACTAAAAAGTGGATTTGAGAAAATTATCAAAAATGCTGAAAGATAAGTGCAGAAATCATTGGAAATAACATATACTTTAATCAGGAGTTTAAGGAAATCCTTTTTTTTTTTTTAGGTATTGAATGAATTTGTTTTTATATTTTCTGCACCTCTTAAAACAGAGTATTACAGAAGCAACAATATCAAAAAGAAACTTTTATGTCAGCATTTCATTATGATCAAAATCTTAAAAATAGAGGGAAAATAGAATCAAAATAGGGTTTGTACTTAGATTAGTATTGTTTACAATTGAAAAAACTAAGAAAATTACCTAGAGATCTACCTTTGTCAGGTTAAAATAGGGAGTTAAGGAATTGAGTATTAAAAAATACATTGTTTTTAGGCAGATATGAAGAGTTCATATTCAGCTATAAAAGATTAAGCAAAAACTACTGCTGTTTCAATTGTATAGGAATGGCAACAGTCAGGGAAATTATCATTTTCTATTTCGCTACAATTTTACCTAACCTTCAACTTTCTGTTTTTAAGTACCTCACTTTTCTTTTTTGTTTCTCTGATTTCTTAGCACCTTGACAATTATCTGTAGTTTTTTAGCTATCTGCCTTTCTAGGGTTAAATTTAAATGCTGTCAATTGAAGGACCAGGTTTTACCTCCATGAAGTCCTTCCCAAGTAAACTGGCCTTATTAATCTTTCTCTCTTTGCTCTCTGAGTTTGGTACCATGTTAGTTTAGTTTTTAATTATTTTTGGTTTTCTAGTGCACTTAGCAATAAGTGTTACTACCACTTACTCCACCAAACTATCGATTTCTATGTAAGAGAGTCAAATAAGTTTGTAACAGACTGAATTAAGCAGGTTTTCTTCATGCAGGACTTCAGAGACCCTGTAATATGCTAGGATCCTATGTGGATGTCCAAGAGGGTATGGTATAGTATATAGCATTTCACAAATGTATTTAACCTGAGAGCAACACAGGAATGCAGAATATGTTTTGGTAAATGTGTGGTGATCCAAAGCATTCATCGTGATCTTGGAGGACCTGACGTAGGGAAGGGTGGTGGAGCCTACAGGTGGGGGCCAGAGCCCACAGACAGCCCTCCCCCTCCCCCACATGCCCTTTAGGGAGGGAAGGGCAGATGCTGAATGTGTCCTGACACATGGTCAAGCTACCTTGGACACAGCTTGAAGTAATAGTAAATTAAAGGATTTTTAGTTATTTTACATGTGAGTTAAAAGCTAACAAACCCTTCGTGAAAACCTTCTAGTAGTAATAACAATTTGTTTTCGACAAACGATAGTGGTTATGTGTA
Organism: Indri indri; assembly: GCA_004363605.1. NCBI lineage: Eukaryota > Metazoa > Chordata > Mammalia > Primates > Indriidae > Indri > Indri indri. The sequence continues at coordinate 32,503 of RJWJ010010804.1, read as the reverse complement.
TGATAGGTGGTTCACATATGTCTCATTTCACCTCAAAACAACTCTTCAGGATGGACATTGCTTTTTAGAAATTTTGTCAATAAAGAAACTGAGGTCCAGAAAATTTAATTGTCTTCCCCAAGTACATAAAGCTACTAAAATATACAACTGATGCAACTGATGCATCATTTAAAAATAATGCCCTTAAAAAATATATGCACATATTTATTTTGTTATATCAGTCAATTCTGATTCTGTCTGAACAGTTTTCAAGGAGGTGATTATGGTTTCACTGAAGTACAACATGAAATTTAAAATTTCTAGGTTAGGAAATAGTGAAGTAAATCTAGCTGACCAATCTAGGACCTAATCTAGTACCTTGCAAACAGTAAATATTTGTCAACTAAATCAAAGTATTTCTTCTGTGAACTTTATATTTAATGTTGAATTATCTGGAAATTGTGAGTTGCAGTGTGATCATTTGTCTGCTGTCTTTTATATATTTTAGATATTTTATTATTTAATGACAGGACAATAAATGGTAAATTTCTTAAGGGCAGTAAATTTCAAGGGCGCATTTTCAGTCCTCATTTACTGGATCCCTGAGCAGCCTCTGGCACTGACTTCCTTCTTGCCGCACCTTTTTTTGGTGTCCATAATACAGACTTTTCTACCTGTACCACCTCTGTATCCCCTGCATGCGTGAATGTCCTTTTAGGAGGCCACTTAATGTTGGAGTCCTCCCAGCTCAGCCTTTGGGGCCTACTGTCTTTGTAGCTGAACTCATCTGACCTGTAGGTGACTCACAACTTGTCATCACTAAATGCACATGACTTGCTCGTTTATATTTCTAGGCCAAGTCTCTCAGTTAAGTACTAGAATTAAATGCCCAACTGTCTGTATAACTTTTCTTTTGGATATGTCAAAAGCATCTCAAACTCAACATATGCAAGATTGAATTTATGGTCTTCCTTCACAGACCTGGCTGTCTTCCACTTTTCTTTGAAATCCAAGTCTTACGTGACACCTCTCTTCCTCACGTCGCTCCATGTTTGCAATTATCCGGTTCTGCAGGTTTGCCCTCTCATAGCTCTGAAAGCAATCTATATGTCTCCATCTTCATCAGCACAACCCATAAAGTTAGCATCATCTCCTCTAGACTGTTGCAAGACCATCTCCCTTCTCTTTTACATAGGACTGTTAAAACAAGATTGATAAGGATAAAAGGCATGTTGACATATAGCACTCAAACTTGTTTGCTACCTCTGTCTGAATACTAGCTGTCTGGAGAGTGTTGAGAAGAATTCTGAATCCACATCTGAGCACAGTGGGGATGAATGACATATAATTGATTGGCAATATCTGCCCTTGGGGAGGAGGGGTATTGTGCTTTGTTATTGCCATTCTATTATTGGCATCTGATTTAAAATGTCTTGGCTATTATGTATGAAGTCTTTTGAAAATAGGCTTTGGAAAATTGATCTGTGTTAGATCTACAATATGTAGGTAGGTGTTAGCAATTATCAAGGAAATACGGAAACATGATAAAATGACTGATGTCCCACAATCTACCTTCTTGTTAATATTTTCATCTCATTTATGTATAAGTTATGATCCTGATGCTTATATATAGCAAATTGCTTGCATATGGTGAGACCTAGAGAATCTGAAATCTCAGAATGGAAATGAAATAGCATGAGAGTGAGGAAAGGATTATGTCATGGTTGTGTGGAAGAACTTACCCAGACCCTTTTGTTAGAGATGGAAGCCATCTCCTGAAGAAGGGAAAGGGTTATGTGTCTTCCATTTGGGTTGCTGTAACAAAATAACATACACTGGGTAGTTTCTAAACAACAGAAATCCATTTCTCACAGTTCTGGAGGCTGAGAAGTCCAAGACCAAAACTCTGGCAGATTCCACATCTGGGGAGGGTTCACTTCTTGGTTTGTAGAATGGTGCCTTCTCACTGTGTCCTCATGTAGTGGAAGGGGCTGGTTTTCTGGGATCTCTTTTGTCCCAGATCACTAATCCTAATCGTGAGGGCCCTGCCCACGTGATCTAATTGCCTCTCAAAGCCGTACCTCCATCACCTTGGGGGTTAGGATTTCAACATACGAATTTTGGTGGGACATAAACATTCAGTAGGTTAGAGAAGAAACCGTGTAAGAGAACGGTAGACAGTGACATGACCCTCACCAGGGTGAAAAACAATCTATTTTAAAATATTTTTAATAAAAATATATCGGACACAACCTTTTCCATTTAACGTAGTTCTTTGAGATATTTTTATGTTGGCATATGTAGGTCAGCCTCGTTCTTTTGGCTACTTCAGTTTTACTTAAACACTCCAGTTAAAACTTGTTTTGATAACATATAAAGCTGAAATGGTATAGATAATGTTCAGTACTTTAGACAGAATCTGAAATACTAGTTAGATAATATGAAGGCTTCTCCAGTCAAGAAATTTGCCACTAGGTAACATCTCAAAATAAATGAGCTGTGAAAACAATAAAACCACATTGGTTTTAGATGGGTCTGTTCTCCATTACATTGCTTATTAAAACCCCTTCAAAATATCTGAATTCTTATTGTTGTTATTGCTTTGAATTCTTATTGCTCATTCTTTTATGAATTTTATTAAAAACTCATAAAGGTCTTTAGGGCTTGTCTACAGAAAATATTTAGAAGTGTGGAGTTGAATTGGATCTCAAAAAGTTCTTTAATCTAGTTTTTTGCCTGAAGAGGTCTTCAAATAAATTATTCCAGATGGTTACTTCCCATACCTAGAAAAAAACCAGGCAAATAAACCTTTGTTGTCTGAGAACACCTACTTCAGTGTTTCTTTACCCCTACATAACGCAAAAAGGAAAAAAATAACTTCATGAAATAAGTTCTGTAAAGTGTCAACTGAGTTGGAATGCTGTTTTGATGGTATTATTTTTATAGCTTTTTGTAAATAAATAGTTTTGATGAATGTAACTGTTTATATTCCAGGTATTCCAAAATTTTTGCTTTCCTGCTCTTAGTAGCATGTGAAAATTCGAACCACCTTTATGTTGCAGAAAAACTCATGTCATTTTTTTGCAGATATGAATGTTTGTTCTTATTATGGGTACAATCAATGGTTCTCTAATGGTATTTTTTTTTAAAGAATGATTATATTTAGTAGGTCCCAGTGATAAAATCACTGTAATGAGGAATAAAAGATTGTAAATAAGAATAACAATGTTATTAATCATCTAAATTAGTCATTTATAGCACATTCCTGTACCTGAAATATTTCCATAGGAAATAAGGCTAAAACACACATTTACTTATAATTAGACATAATACAAAACTTCTCTCATTATAATAGTTACCTAAATCCCAATTCAACTTAATTTCATTGACTTTGATTTCTGGACTAAAAGCATTAAGCTTGAACTAGTGAAAAATGTATAATATGTGCATTCAATTAAGAAGTAATTAGATACTCAATCACTCTTACAACACACCAGGGATTAGGGAAGAAGGAAGAAAAATGTGACTCACTGTAGTGTGTAAAACAGTTTTGTTAATTAGTTTAGTGCTAATTGAGATTGAGAAAGTGTCAAAGTATTATAACATAGGTTTATTTCTGAATAACTTTAAAGCTAAGTTTAGTGTTTCATAATACCTTAGTGCAAAATTATGTAGAAATTACCAGTTTAGATGATTTATCTTGGAGTTTTGATCAAAGTTTATATATTCATTCTAAGTTTTACATATTAGTGAGTGATGGGAAAGAAAAGAAGTAGCGCGTTTTTATTAATGTGGACACTGTGCACTATTTTATCTCATTTAATCCTCCCGACAATCCTATGAGGCATGTATTTTTATTTCCATTTTAGAGATAAAGAAACTGAGGCTGAGGGGGGTTGAGTAACTTTGTGTGGAACTTGTGTGTCTTTGCCTCCTTATCACATTTAGATAAGTTCCTGGGAATGAGATTTCTGGGAAAAAAAGAACGTGCCTGTTTTCATTTTTTGGTAACATATTGCTAAAATACCCTCTGGTAGGGTTATGCTAATTTGTGCTTGTACCATTGATCGACTATTTTATAGAAGGTATTTTTGCCACTTTTTGTCAATCATTCAGTATACTTTCCACCTTTTTCTCATCTCCTCTTTACTCTTCAGCTTACTGAGAGATGTGTTCATCTCCATTTGCCCGTTGAAATTGCCATGGCAAAGGTCGCCTTTGCTTGCTTGCTTTTTGCTTTTTGTTCCCTTGTCTCCAAATATAACACATATTCGTGGTAGAATATTCAAACAATACAGCACAAAACGAAGCAGCAGCAAACATCTCTCAAGCCCTCCTGTCAGTGACAGCGTCACTGGCACCAGTGCACCTGGGGGCCCCTGAGCATGGTGGGGGGTGGCCCAGGTTCTGATCTGACTCCACCACTAATTAGTTGTGTGACCTTGAAAAAGTCACTACTCTCTCTAAGTCTCTCTTCATCATTCAAAAGAGGGCCATGATATTCATAGCATCCACCTCACAGGATTGGTTGTGAAGATAACAATGAGATAATGCAATTAAAGTGTTTCACATGTTTCTTGTCCACAGTGTAAGTATTCAATAAATGTTATCTTTAGCATTATTTTTCTCTCTTTACATATGTATTGCATATGAATGTGTAAATAAATGTATGATGTTCCTTACAAGATAATATTGTGTAAGCTGTTATCAGCTTGTCGATACATCTTTTTATGTTATTTATATGCTTCATAGTTTTAAATGGTTGTATGTAAGTTGCTTTTAAGTATGTACCAAAATTTATTGAGCTGTTCCTCTGTTATTGTACATCTAGCTAATTTCCAGTGTTTTGCTATAATCAACAATACTGTGGTTAACTTAGTGACTTCTTTCCTTAAAAAATTCTTAATACTGAGATTACTGGGTCAGAGAGTGTTATTTTAATATGTATGCACATCGCGCACCCCCACAGGTGTACAGTTTACGCTCCCACTAACCATGTGTGTCAAACAACGCTTTCCACCTTCTCCAACATTGAATGTGTTGAATTTTTTATCTTTGCCGATCTCATTAAAAATGGCTCCTTTACATTATATTTAATAGTAAGTAAGTCCTGTGAATAGTTGGTACTATTTTTGATTTTCCTGTTCTGTTCCATTAATCTGTGTATTCATGTGCATTGACTGCAATGTTTTTGGCATTAGTGTAGGTTTCAGTGTTTGGTAGGACAAGACCCCTTAGCTAATCTCTTCTGTGTACTTTCCCTGGCTAGTTTCAGATAAACTATTTTATCAGAAGGATAGAAATAAAGAACAAAAGAAGAGGGGATGAGAAAAAGAAAATGAGAGAGAAAGGTTAGGAAAAAGAGGATGCTGCTAGAATTTTTTTTGTTTGCATCGGATTTATAATTTAAGAAGAATTGATGTCTTTATAATATGAAATCTTTCTATCAAGAAACAATAGAGCTATGTTTATTAGAGTTTTTTAGATGTCCTTTTTACACTTTATAATTTTCTCTTCTCATTAAATTTACTCCTTGTTACACATTTGGGTTTTGGAATCAGCTGGGGTGTGGCTCGCCGGGAACACAGCACCTTCACCTGCTGCTCTGCAACTTGGGCAAATCATTGATATTCTTTCAGCCTTAGTTTTCTCATTTATGAAGTGGAGATATTGAGAGTCACAACCTCCTCGGGATATTGTGAGGATTAAATGAGATAGGGTAAAATGTACAGCACAGTGCCTAACGGAGTGTTAGCATTCACTGAATGTGAGAAATTACTTTTATTGTTATTATTATCATTGTCATTATCTATTTGCCCAGTATCTTTTTCCATTATATTTTTCCATTGGCTAATATGTTTTCATTGAAAACATAATTGATTAGCTTTGTCTCTGGCTTTCTTACTAACCTTTTGTATAGTTCCCAGTAAGATTTTAGCTGATTATTTTGAGTTGTCTAGATAGACCATGATTAACATCTGTAAATAATGACAATTTTATTTCCTCCTTTATAATTTTAATGCTTCTTATTTCATTGTACCATCTAGTAATTCCAGAGTAATGTTAAATAATTAATAATGACATCTGGCACCTTTTTCTTATTTCTGATACGCTTGGATTTCTGTTTCCAAATCCAGTGGCATGTTTTCTACTCTCTCCCTTTGAATCTTCAAAAGCCTTTGACACTGTTGACCTCTTCCTTCCCTTTTCTCCTTTCTCTTTTTATTTTCCTTCCTTGCGATCTGATGCTGTTATTAGTGAGCATGTTGAAAAAGAAGGTGGCTATATTCCTTTACATGAAATGGAAAGGCATTTAATTTTGCCTTGTTTTGCGTGTGGCAGTATTATAGAGGAATGTGAAAATATAAACATAACCAGACATTGACTCTTCCCCGGAGAAGCAAGCTCACAGGCTGGTATGGGGGGTAAATCAGGCCCACAGCTAACTCCCGGTCAGAGCAGCATGGGCCAGCTGCCCAAGGTGGTGTTCCACTAGTGTATGGGAGAAAGAGCCCACTCTGAAGTACAGGTCTCATTTCTAGCATATCGCTGTTTCTTAAAAGACTCTTATGTTGGAGATTTTGCAATGAATTATTATACTTAAAGAGGGATGCTTTAGTGGGTTATCAATGAGCTGAGCCAAACTCACTGGAACTTACATCAGCTTTTTGACCTGCAGTGGCCTCTGAGGAGCAGGATGTGTGTGCACACGTGCTTATTTATTTTTGGTAGCTTTTCAGGAAATTCTCCAGTAGTGATTTGATTTGCTCTCATTCCCCAGGGTCTCTTCATAGAAGATAATTTAAGGTTCAGAAATAGTCATATGAAAGATAGCATCTGTTGTAATTATATCGAAAGGGAATGATTTAGAAGACTCCTTAGGATGTGGCCGTGTTTCAAGGTTATTATTATGAACAATGGTCATTGTATAAAAGACAATTTCTCTTTATATTTCAGCTTTCTTATTATTTAGATATAGATAAATGGATATTTGGAGGAAATCCCAAAGGGGGAGAAAGTCCGCCTTATTACCTTTGTATATTCAAAGTGTCACTTCATTAGATTTTTTTACCAAATATATTTATATTCTGATTACCAAGTAATACAGTTATTGTAGAAACTTTAGAAAATGCACAAATGCATAAAAAAGGAACTTCTGTTTCAAATGATGATCATGCATTGAAGATAGGCACTTGATTTTGTTTCCACTATAGACTGCATTAAAATAACAGGAAAGAGATTTTTTTTAAAAGTGCATTGACCCACAAGGATATAGAAAGCAAGAGTGGAGACAACAGCAACAATATTTTGGAAGCTAGAAGCAGAATCTATTATGCGGTAATAGATTTAGCAGATGTGAGGAACAAGCCTGTTGATGTGATAGAATTTCTCAAAGTCCCAGAAACCGGTGGTAACATATTTCTGAAAGCTGGTGTGAAAGGAGGCTAAAATTATCTGTATTGGTTGAGAGCTGTTTGGGAAGCAGTTACACCTCCCAGTCTCCTCCCAAGCCTTAGTGGATGTCTGGATGTACTTATCTGGATGACAGAGAGTCTCTGTAATAGGGGACGTAGACACAACTGAGTGAATAAATAACATTCCCATACTTGATGTCCCCCTCCAGTATACTGGCAGAAAGGCCCTACTCTCCAGATAGCACAGGAAGTGTCTTCTCTGGAGGACCTGACCAAGCCAAGGGGCTTTTCTGTGGAAGTGGACCAATGGCTCATCCTGGTGTGGGTGTGACAGCCAGGCCTCCCCTGTGCCCTCAGCCTCCACTCTGGTTTTGTTGTAGCAGTTGTTTCCCACTTTGAGGTGTGAGCTGTTAAGGATACTTCAAAAAATCTGTAACATGAAAGAGCCCAAGACAACAGAATAATGCAAGTTAAAATAAATAGCGAGAGAAAAATTATAAAGAAGTCATCATTCCTGTCTTTGGAGAGGTAAAGAAAGAAATTGCAACCGTGAAAAAGAACATGATGTTATTGAGAAAAGGAATATATAGAAAAACAAAGAGCTTTTGGAGATTAAAAATGTGATAGCAGAAGTGAAAAATTCTGTGGAAGAATAAGAAGGCAGAATTGAAGAAACTTCTCAGAATAGAGCAAAAAGCAAAAAGGTGAAAAATAGAATAAGGGAAGAAAATTAGAGGACCAGTCTAGGAGGTCCATTATGCACATAATAAGAAGGCTAGAGAGAGAACAGGGAAAATGGAGGGAAGGAACCCAGCAGCAAAATCCTTCAAAACGTTTTCCCAGAACTCAGGAGCATAAATCCATACATTGAAAGGACCCACCGAATTCCCAGCAAGTAGAGCAAAATAAACCCACGCCGAGGAACTGTCATTGTGAAACTTCAGAACACTAAGAGAGAAATTATACATAGGCAAAAACCAAAATAACAAGCGGGTCAAAGTTAAGGAACCTGTTTTTGTTTGTTTGTTTGTTTGCTTTTTTGAGACAGAGTCTCACTCTGTTGCCCAGGCTAGAGTGCCGTGGTGTCATCATAGCTCATTGCAATCTCCAACTCCTGGGCTCAAGCGATGCTCCTGCCTCAGCCTCCCAGAGTGTTAGGATTATAGGCATGAGCCACCACGCCCAGCCAGAACCTGGAATTTGAGCCTCAGACTTCTCAGCAGCAATACTGAAAGCTACAGGTCAATGAGCATGACCTTAAGAATTCTGAGGAAGCATTATAACCCACCTAGAATTCCTTACTCATTCAAACTTTCAATCAAATGTGTCAGTAGAACAGTTAGTTTTAGATCAAGGTCCTCAAAAATTTATTTCCCAGGAAGCTACTAGATATGCCTCACCAAAATGGAGTAAGCCAAGAAGAGATGTGGGATCCAGGAAACAGGAGGTTCAGCAAAGAAGAGAGGCAACAGGGATGCCCAGAATGAAGGTGGGGTCAGATCACAAGCATAGCTGGTGGTCAGTGCAGACGTGAGCAGGTGAGAAGGTTCTAGACAAGCTTTCTCCAGGAAGGTGAAGTTGATACAATGCATGATGTGTCAACTATTTGAAAAGAGAGTAAGGAAACTGGTAGATAGTTTTGGATTGAATTAGTACATAGAATACCTAGATGGAAAAAAACCAAGGCGCTTATTCACTCCAGAGAAAGCAAAACATTGTGCAGGAAAGGAAAATTAATTTAATATGTGTAGTTCAGCTCTGAGTAATATTTACGTCATTACAATAATAGTGAATATTGATCCAACCAAAATTGCTATTATATATAACCATATTTAGTGGATGGGTGATGGGAAGGGTTGATGTGTGTATGGGATGGGGTGTGTGTGTGTGTGTGTGTGATGCTGACAGGAGGAAAGGGTCAACTCTTCATTCTCCATCGGGAAAATTGACACACTAATTTAGAAAATTGAAAGTTAGCAATACAATCATGCCACTTAGCTCTTAGCTCTATGGTGTTGAAATAATTGGCTAAAAGAATTGAAGAGGAGGAAATTGGTGACACATGGGACGAGAGACTGATAGTTTTCATAAGAAACATTTAAGAACTGTTTAACTCTTTAAACCATGTTTAACTTTGATACAAATAAAAATGTTAAATTGGAGCAATTGCTACTCTCATTTTGTTAACACTTTTTTTTTTAAGAGGTGGGGTCTTACTCTGTCACCTAGGGTAGAGTGCAGTGGCATCATCATAGCTCACTGTAGCCTTAAGCTCCTGGGCTCAAGTGATTGTCCCACATCAGCTTCCCGAGTAGCTGGGACTACTCGTGTGTGCCACCATGCCTAGCTAATGTAAAAAATTTTTTAAGAGATGGGGTCTCACTGTGTTGCCCAGGCTGATCTTGAACTCCTGGGCTCAAGTGATCTTCCTGCCTCAGCCTCCTCAGTGGCTGGGACTACAGGTGTGCACCACCATGCCTGGCTCTTTGTTACACTTTTTAATGCATGCACACACACATTTTCTGCAAGTTTGCTTTGGGCTAGGTATTGATTGGGCTGGACCTTGGGAATACAGTGCAGATGAGACCAAGCATGATTCCATCCCATGGAAACTTTCTCTGAAACACTAGAAAGTAAATTTCAAAGATGTGTGGAAAATGATGGGCCATACTTCACATTTATGTTGATGTACAGTATTGCAGTTTAATTTTCAGCTGGTGAGATGTCTTTAAAATCAACTGAAATCATTACTAGCAGCTCAGTTATGTGCCTGGGCGGTACTATGCTCTGCACATTCTATTCCTGGTCATATTACATCCTCACACACTCCCCAGGAAGTAGATATTGTTTCTGAGGCTCACAAGGGGCAAGTAAGTTGCCTAAAATCTTACAGCAACTGGATGGAAGAGCTGGGATTTGAACTTGGGTCTCTCTGATTCCAAATCCATAGCCCAGATTGTGATAGATTGACACATTTTTCCAGTTAATCTGTTAATCCGGTATCTATAGTAAAGATCAAGTATACGTGGAGGGGGGTAATAGAAAGATCATCTTCAGAGAGCCTTAGCATTGGAAGGTGTCATTTTTTATTTTGTTAGAAAAATATCTGGCGGGAAGGGGAAGCTCAATAACCATAGGGTATTATTTTTAGTTTCCTCTGGGAGGGAAATTTTAGCTGAGTGAGTACCTGCATTCACCAGCAGATTCCACACCCAGGTAAATTAGAATTCACTTGGCATTTACTGAGAACCCCTTGAATTGTACCCCAAGAGCTTCAAAAATGAATGGGATGCCAATGAGCATGGGTGTCTGTTGCACTGTGGATAATTCTAAATGTTAGAATTATTCTGCTTTGGGTTAAGACCTGGCCTTTTACGAGTACAGTGACTATATGTTTACCTACCCATCTTTTGTTTAATGGATATTTTGGACCATGGTAGCTTAATTTTTAAAGGGTTGGATATATTCTTAAAATGAAATTTCATTTCATAAACTTAGAATATATGCCTCTGAACCAGCCTTTCCCAGATGAATTCTACAGCACACTGGCCCTCCAAAATGTTTGCTAAATCAAGAGATGACTGTCTACGTACGTCTGGAGCATCCTGAATGTAATATCCTCCATATGGGGATTCACAGTGCACATTAACATATTAGAAACTCTTGAGATGGTTTTGAATTAAAGAACCATTTTATCAGTCTCCATGATTTTTTTGAACATGGATTCATTTTTTTCAACCACTGGATGCCAGGTTATTTCCTTTTGAGAAAATTCATACATTATGACCTTTAGGCCCCATTAGCTCTGAAATGTTGTGATTTTATAATTTGGTCATCTGTCAGTTTCATGTAATTTTGATTTATAATTTGTGAATTTATAATTGTCAGATATATACATAAACAATTTCCAGTTTTACCTTTGAAATCCTATTTTTGAGGCATAACCTTAAAGATTTGGTGGGTGAGGTAATTGGGGAGATGTTGGTGAAAGGTTACAAAATTTCAATTAGATAGGAAGAATAAAAGATCTATTGTATAAAATGGTGACTGTAATTAACAATATATTGTATTCTTGAAAAGTGCTAAGAGAGTAGATTTTAAGTGTTCTTACCACAAAAAGCGCAACTGTGTGAGGTAATGCATATGTTAATTAGCTTGAGTTAGGCATTCGCAATGTATATGTATTTCAAAACATCATGTTGTACACAAGAAATATATACAATCTTATCTGTCAATTTAAAAAAATTAAAAATTTAAAAAAGATTTGATTGTGACTATCTTATTTGAAATTTAGTTTAGAAATATATAACCCAGAATTATAAATATTTTCTAATAATTTTTTCCAGAAATTCTATATATTTGTATGTACATATGTATCCATGTATGGACATGTTTATGTATACATGTGTACACAGGCACATACACAGATAGATACCAATACACCATATATGGATAATTCTAAAGTATTCTATTGTATTATAATTTATTAAGGAGAGAAGGCCATTTTTAGTTTGTTTCCAGTTTTTCGTGGCAGTGAATATCCTTGCACGTAAGATCTTTGTATGATTGGTTGATTATATCTGTATTATAAGTTCCTAGAATTGTAATTCTGAGTCCAAAAGTATATGCATTCTTAATTTTTATAGGTATTTATTGCCTACAAGGTCAGACCAGCTTACCTTAGGCAACTGACGAGAGCGCCAATTTCCCATTGCTGGCAATGCTGGTTCAACACCAGCTAATTCAGGGCCATTGAACTAAAATCTTAGCTGATGTCATTTTCCTATATGAGAAGCATGTTATTTTTTACCTCAAAAAAGTGCTATTGTCTCATGTATTATTTTACTTTATTATTTAACCATTTATTTAATAGAATTGTAAAGTTGCGTAGGAATTGGAAAGAACTTGTCAGTGTGTTCTTGAGTTACCATCCCTCTGTGATTATTACACAGGAGATTAATGACAATAATTAAAATTTTACTTTTATTTATCAGACATGATGTATAAATTTATTTGTAAAATAGTTTAAACAATGTATTATAAAATATAAATGTTTTATATAATGTAAATATAAAATGTATTTATTTTGGTTGAAATGTATTTGTTTTTGTGAAATTTTGCACTCATGGATTTTGCCATAGAAATAAAATTATGGTAAATTTTGTGGAAAAATTGCAGAAATAACAAACCTGTCCATGAGGATGTTTTTGAATTTCCACATTTTCTTATCATGAAATTTTTAGTTTTTACTATCTCTTTTTGGAGCATAAAAAGACTTTTCAGTCTGCTGTGGAAGAATGTCAGTAACATAATTGATTAATTCATTCTTTTTTGCCTAAAGGAGGAAGACAATAGTCCCATAGTGCACTTGGATGACAAACAGAAACTTTTGAGCTGCAGCTTCATTTTATCCTCAAAGCCTGCATTGTTTGTCTTCATCTAATCCAGCTTTGATGGACGTCTGTGACAGTTGCCTGTACACATGCTGTAATGAAATATTAGAAATGGCTGCACATTCCAAAGGAACTCCGTATTATATATCTGTATCACTGCTGTTAGGATCCATATTTTTGCACATACTGTTTATTGTGTTTGTGTAGAAGGAATGAAACTAGTTTCCAGAATTGTTATTAATATGAATATATATCATGTGTTAATATTGAGAACAGGAAAAATACATTCCCGGTGTTATTAATTCATCACTTCCTGTCTCCACCTGAAAATTCACTCATTCAGAGACTAGTGTAATTCTTCATAAGGAAATAACAGTTTTCATCAAGAACATCACAGAGCTTCACAATGCAATGAGAAGGATTAGTAAAAATTAAGTCTCATTATTTTCCAGTACCTATACCACAATTAATGTCAGGCTGGTTTGTGATAGAAAACATTTTGGGAGTTAATGAAACAACATAATACTCACTTTATAAATTACTTTCTTAGTTAAAGTATTTAAGTGAGTATATGAATCTAATCATATTTATTTGACATATTTAAAGCTGTGGTTTCTAGGAATTTGAGAAAGGTTTAAGAAATGGGATAAAATGAAGGTGGGTACAACGTGCCAGGAATACCTTTATTTTCCATCAATAGAAGTATAAATTTAATAGTACGCTATATTAATTTAGTGTTGTACACTTTGTAAGACCTTAAAATATTTTATTCCATTGACTCCACTTCTTTAGTATGTTAAGACATTTCTTTCAAAGATGACTAACAATATCCTCATTTTAAGTGTTACTAGCAAATTTAAGCATATATTTAGTTACAGTTAGATGTGACAGAATGAGATAGCTTATGTAAAGTAGTAGAGTGCCTGGCACTAAAGCAAACAATAAATATTGTTATAATCATTGTTGTAGAAGTAATGATATCAGTAACAGTCCCCATTTGGAGGGATTCTGTGATGCAAAATATCTAAGTTAGAAATAGAAAACAGGGGGCATAAGTATGTGTTAAAGGTTTTAGATGTGTTGAGTAGAGGTTGTTATAATGGAAGCATTAAATGCAAATAAAAATCACCCCAGATATCCCTGAAAATGGAAACAGAGAAGGTTCTTCGTGTAGTCTTGGACAGGGAGAGAAAGGGGTAGAGCTGTGGTAAAGTGAGGAAAAGTGGGAGCAGCCAGCAACTCTGCGACACATTGGGCGGCATCAGGCAGAGCCTCTGAAGCACACTCCTTTTTGTAGTTCCTGGTGTTCAACAGCGAGGAAATGGCTAAGCGTGATTACAAAACTGTGACATAAACATTTGCATCGTGCAGACCAGCACCGCTACCCTTCACATGCCAGACATTGGCTACAGGTGTAGCCTCATTTGTAGTTACCATCAAAGACTAGGTCTGAGGTTTTCTGTGAATGTGAGGCCAGACACGTGGTGCTCCTGGCACTCCTTTGGTAGATCCTGTGTTCAGGCCCTGGAACAAAACAGTGCACGGGTACCAGCCTCTCCACTCCTGACCAGGTTGGTACTGAGTAGCAAGGGACTGTTCTTGGACTGAACTTCTGATGCGTCTTACGGTCTCCTACCATCTTTCCTTGAAATATACAAAATAAATATAACAAACTAATTAAAATGGCTTTCAGGGTAATATCTAGTTTTTTTTTTTTTTTTTTGTCTTTCACCCTTTCAAAGTTGTGTGTGTGTGTGTGTCTGTAATGAAGCAATCAAATTTCTTTACCATATGTTTTCTGAGTTAAAATTGTGAGATTGTGTGGAAGCTTAATATGCTTTAATATGGAAACCCCTTTCATCTCATATTTAGGCACCTCAGACCCAGAATATGAATGCTGTTTATAGCATGCTTTTGTAGGAAGGAATTTGAAAGGGTGATTTGTCAATCAACAAAAGTACAATGAACTGATCTCAAATCTGTCCTGTTTTGATGGTGAGATGGGAAAGGAAAGTAAAAGCTATGTGATGGACCCTGAAATTGGGGAAGGAGCCTCCCAGAGAAGTAGTGGGAAGGGATTAATGACAAATTTCATAGATCTTGAAATTAGGGTAGATTTTGTTCACAAAACACAATTTAAGAAAGCAATAAACTGAGATGCCTTTTCCCAGGGCTTATAAACATGTAAGTGCCTCTTTTAATTTAACCTGTTCACATTTAATATTATTGTTGACATAGTTAGATTTATGTCTGCCATTTTGCTTTTTCTTTTCAACACATCCTGTGTCTTTTTGTTGTTGTTCCTTTATTCCTACTCTACTGCTTTATTTTGCATTAAGTGAATACTTTCTAGTATAATATTTAAATTGTTTCAATGTTTTTTTTTTTCAGTTTTGTTGAGTTTAACTTAGTGGTAGCTGTAGGGCTTATCATACACATGTTAATTTATCAGAATCTACTTCATATTTATGCTAACTTGATTACAGTGATTTCTTTATTTACTCCTAAATAGCCTTATTCCCACCTTCCCCCCTTTTGTGCTGTTATTATTATATATGTTACATCCATGCATGCTACAAATCCAACAATACATTGTTATAATTTTTACTTTATATAATTGTAGTGTATTAAAGAAGCTGAGCAGAGAAAGGAGAACAAATTATATTTATAAAATTTCTTCTAATAACCTTATTTACTGTTTCTATTTTCACTTTGTCTTGTGGATTTGAGTTACGAACTGGTGTCATTTTCTTACTCCAGTACTTTGTCCTCATCTACCTTCTCTCTGTTGTCATTGTCAATTATGTCACATTTGTTCTAGGCCTGAAGTACAATTATATAATATTGTTTTATACAATTGCTTTTTAAATAAGAGAAGGAAGAAATATGCATTTATACTGTCTTTTATAATTACATAATTAGGTTTACTAGTACTCTGTGGTTTTTGGTGTGGATTCAAATTAATGTCTGGGGTCATTTGGTTTCAGGCTGGAAATCTTTTTTTGGTGATTTTTATAAGGCAAGTCTGGTACCAACAAATCCTCTTAGTATTTGTTAATATGGAATGTTTTTATTTCCCCTTTATTTTAGAAAGATAGTTATGCTGGATATAAAATTTTTGGTCAACAGTTGTGTTTGTTTTTCCTTTCAGCCTTTTGAATATTATATCTCATTGCCTTCTGGCCTCCATTGTTTCTGATGAGATGTCAGCTATTAAACTTAATGGGGTTCTCTTCTTCATGACAGATCATTTTTCTTTTACTACTTTCAAAATTTTTCCTTTGTCCCCAGCATTTGTAGTATGATATATCTGGGTATGAATCTGTGTTTATACTGCTTGGAGTTTGTTGAGCTTCTTAAGTATGTGGATGAAATTTTTTTAAATCAAGTTTGGGATCTTTGAGCCACTATTTCTTTAAATATTTTTTCCACTTCCTTCTCTGGCTCCTCTCCTTCTGGTACTCTCATTATGCATATATTAATGTACTTAATGGAGTCCCATGTTTCCCTGAGCATCTGTGTTCATTTCTGACCTATTCCCTCACCACCCATCTGGGGCTTTTTGTTGTTGTTATTTGCTTGTTTATTTTTTCAATGACTTGGCTATACTAGTTTAATTGAGTCTATTACTCCTGTAGTGTGAAGTCCATAATGCGGTTCCTCAGAGATTGCAGCCCTGGGCATGTGTGCAGTCACCCCGAGATGACAGTAATTTAACTCTCTTTGTCTCTTCTCTTGATTTCTCTGCTAAGCTTTTTGTTTCCATTGGTATTACACCTAGCCGTTAGGTTCCACTAATTGCTGGCTGGTTGTTCTACTCTTTTTGGCAATGCGGTGGAGCATAAATTGCTCCACATTTGACTCAATTATATTTGGACCCTTTTGCAGGGGTATTTTTGAGGCCAGTCTTTAAGGTTTGTTCTGATGCCAGGAGAGTTCTTCTTGGTTGTCACTTTCCTTGGTACTCTCTGATAAATTACCTGGCCTACAATTTAACTTGTTGCCCTTATACAGCTGATAGCCTCCTCTTAATTACTTGCTATAAAATTTTCCATTGTTTTCCAGAGCACCCACAGGCTTGAACTTCCCAATACTCTGTTTCTAATAAAGTCAGTTATTTTGAATAGAGCTTTGGTGCTCTTTCTTCTTATTGACTGCTTCACACCCTGGAAAAAAATCTTTGAGCCACAGCTTCAGTGCTGTTGTTGGGGCTAGTGTCTTGCTTCTGATGGAGTGACATTCGTCTTTGCAAATGGGACTCTGAGTGGGGGCTACTGCCTCTGGTCTTTGTGGTTTGCCTCTCCCCGCATGAGACCTCCACGATATGAGTGAGTCAGGGTAGAGGTGATCAAGGCCCCAGTATTCTCAGCCTGCTGTGCCTGGCATAGAACCTCTGCTTTATTAGTGGAGGCTCGGTGAAGGAAGGGGGCTCATGACCTCTTGGTAACAGTACCCAGCTTCTGCAACCCTTTTAGAGTCCCTCGACTGGGAGCTGAGGAAAGAGAGTGCTCTATCTTCATAGTCGCATCCTCCAATGAGTGGAATTTTAATCATCCTAGGCCAGGGTAGGGGAAAGGAAGAAGTGGATTTGTGGCTCAAATTTCAAATCAAATACTCTCACTGTTCTTAATGAGATTTAGTAGATTTTCTTGAATAAATGTTTCTCCAATTGCTGTATGCTCTTAGGACAATTTTCAGACATTTTATTTTGTAATTTCCAGCAGTTATGGTTGTTTACTGGGGAGCAAGTCTGTGGAGGTCCTCATGCTGCCATCCTGGACATAATTCTCTGTCATTTAAGATAATACATTACTCAAAATGTTAGGCTCTCAGTTGTTTTTTGAAATTTTCATTTGAATAAGTATATTTCTCAAAATGTTGTGTCACATATCATCATTAGGATTAAGGGTAGGCTCATGCTTTTTGATGGCTTACAGTTTAAAAGGGAATGTTTCTTCAAATGAAAATAAAGTTGACATAACATAATGTTAGTCATTAACTTACTGAGTTAATTACTCTGAAATTTTATTTGTTTTATTTCTGTTTTAATTAACTAAAAATGATTAATTAGCATGTGCTGATTAATGATTTTTAAGTCTTAAGTTCACAGAAAACCCCAAGATGGCACATGCATAAATAGACATCCATATAAACCCCATTTTCTTTAGAATACTATCCACTTCTATTAAAATATATTAATGTAACAAATATTGATACAATGAAAAGGAAGCTATTAATTAAATATACTTTATAATCTTGGGTCATAGCATAGAGTATTGTGAAGAAGATGAGGTGTTATCCACCAGTGATGTAATGCAGCCTTAAGGATATGTACAAGGAAACGGCCTTCCCTTTTTTTCTCTGTTTCCTTCTTTTGTGTACAGTTGTTTCCTGTGGTACTTTTGTATAAAACTCTTTCCCGGCATTCACTGAGGACGTGAGGTGGTGAGACGTGACGGACCCTTCAAACATTTTGAGGGAACAGAGAAACAACACAGAAGATTTTAACACAGAAGATTTTAAATGTGAAGTCTTGTGCTGTGTTACATTTAGATTATGCCTCCAGGAGCCATACTGGAGACTTTACACTGCGGGTTACTCAGGAATGCCCATTTGGATATGATACTCTTGAGTTTGAAGAAACTTTTCCATTTCTGAAACTTGTGGAGCCTGTGATACTTAACCCCTCACTGGAACACTGTGGTTGGAATGAGTCAGTAGCACTCAAGAAAGTTCTCAGAGCTGCTCCACAGACCTAGATCTGCTTGTTTTACTCCCTTTGGATCTGATTCATTTTGAGAATAACTCGACTGCCCAATTCCTTTGATAAAATTTAATTGCTTTCAAATTGTATTGGAATTCATTCGGCCTCAATAGGAATTTTCCTGTGAAAATAATATATTAGAATCTTGTCCAAAGTGATTTTTTCACAAATGCAGATCAAAGTGTATATTACATGAAAAAAGTTTTATCTTTTATAATATGAAGATACTTCTTTATGACATATAGGGAATTTACAGTATTATTACGGCACAAGACTGGGATGAAAATTGACCCCTTGCAATTTCAGTCATATTAAATAAATTTCTTTGCAAATACTTTTTAAACAAATCTCATTTGAATGAAATAATCTTAATATTAAAAAACCCTATAATATACATGATTTCTTTTTCCTCTCTCACTTATAGCGGTTATCTTCATATGAAGTAGTTCTAAATAGTCAAGAAATATGTATGGAACTCTATTCCAAAAAAAAAAAAAAAAAAAATTCACACTCAAGTCCAGTGAAGTGTCTTTAATTGTGGTTTTGCAGAAAGGGAACTGCCTCTACTTTTAGGCTCAGTAGTCGTGAGGACCAAGCTCACCCTTACTCATGCTCTGAAACATGAAACATTTGGGAAAAACAGGAAGTTACCAAGTCAGAAAAGTCTGTCGTTCTACAGAGTTTTATTATCTGAGTCCACAGGGAGGAAATGTGAACACCGTTCTTGTAGGTAAAATGGTCTTCCTAGGAGGAGGAGTTAATCCTTCCAGAGCATGAGGAGATGATTTTCTCATTTACACAAGTATGAGAAAATGTCCTAAGTGGCACTTTGTTATGAGAGATGAGTAGCAGGTGAGCAGTTAACTCCAAGGAACAGAACATCTCACATAGGTTAGGACCATTATTACTGCTAGTATGTACCCAAAGCTATGTATTTGAAACATTTTATGGACATTGATTATGCCTGTTATTTCTCAATGCGGTTCTCACCCTTGGGCACCAGCCTTGCATTCATCTGCTCCCAGAGCCTCTCTGAGAAGAGTATTAAGCCCATTATTGCTAACTTAAACACATCTTCGTCAAGAACACATTTTCATATTTTTGGTACTATCTTTGGAGGCCTGCTTTACTTATTTTTACCATCGCATGCATTCGTATTTGTCAAATACATTTTTATCATCATAACCACTATATTATGGAAATTAGTTCAAAGAAGGTAGACAATATTTGAGATAACAAAGAGTTTTTTTCTTTCTTTCTAAATCACCTCTTAAAAACTGGCCAAATAGGATGACATATTTGAAATCTGGGATTTCTTAATTCTATCCTCTGTCTAATTTAGCCAAGGGAAACCTCCTTTTTTTGACCAGAGAGAAGTTTGTGTTAAATATGTCTGTGGTCAAAGAATAGCTGTTTAGACCGGGCGCGGTGGTTCACGCCTGTAATCCTAGCACTCTGGGAGGCCGAGGCGGGCGGATTGTTCTGAGCTCAGGAGTTCGAGACCAGCCTGAGCAAGAGCGAGACCCCGTCTCTACCAAAAATAGAAAGAAATGAATTGGACAGCTAAAAATATATATAGAAAAACTTAGCCGGGCATGGTGGTGCATGCCTGTAGTTCCAGCTACTCGGGAGGCTGAGACAGTAGGATTGCTCGAGCCCAGGAGTTTGAGGTTGCTGTGAGCTAGGCTGACGCCACGGCACTCGCCCCAGGCAAGAGAGTGAGATTCTGTCTCAAAAAAAAAAAAAAAAAAAAAAAAAAAAAAAAAAAAAAAAAAAAAAAAAAAAAAAAAAAAAAAAAAGAATAGCTGTTTATATTTTGAATTCATTAAGGATCTTGCACAGTACTGTTGACAGAAAAAACTTTCCCCAACACCATTAGTTTCCATCGTCACCTTGTGAGGCAGGAAAAGAAGTAACAGGAAACTATGGCGCATCTCCTCTGGCTGAAATGTGCAGGGGGACACATCGGCACAAACAAATGGAGGCCAAAAAGTGCCTCTAAGCTGAAGGTGATACATATAACAAGAGAATGCTCCCGGCGCAGGTGCAGAAAATCAAAATCAAGAAGCCGCGGAACTTCACAAGGCGGGCAGAGGATTTCTGTGCAGGCAGCCCCCAGTGGAGAAATGACTGGGGAAGATAGGGGTTAGTACCTTAGATAATCAAGGTGGTATTTGTAATACTGTTCTATGGGCACAGTTTTGTGACTAACTCCAGGTAATAGGGTCACATCCTGTCATACAGTCAGATTGGGGGGGCAATATAGAGATTAAAGGCACAGACTAGAGACAGAGTCCTTGATTTGAATCCTGGCTCTGAGTCCTACCGGTGATTCGTGACCTTAGGCGATGTGCTTAATCTCACTGGGCCTCAGTTTCTTTATCTTTAACCTCAAGATGTGACTCTTAAGATGTTTGTTTTTATTTTAGTACTCATATGAATATCTAAGTGTTTACTATGATAACTCCATCACAGGAATATCTAAACTATTAGAGAAGCCCTTTTACCATACAGTTATACTTAATAGTTTTCAAAAGCACTTATTCAACAACTTTTATTGAGCACAGTTAAAAGTTTCAGGCACTGTGCTAGGTGACAGTAACATAGGGGTGAATGAGGCAGACAAAATCCCTGCCCTTGTGGGGTCGGCAGACACTAAGTGGGCACTGGGTTGGCTGCCTGGGTGACCTCAGCTGGCCACCCATTCCCCTCTCTTCCTGGAAACTTGACAGTGTACGCACTTCTGTGTTCCACCTGTCAGCATCCCAGGCCCCAATGCACAAAAGGCCCTAATCCCTTTTATCTTCCCAGGTCTCATTTCCTATTCAAGGTGACTGACAGGGATGACATCCAGTCACAGCTTCGCATTCCTTAGATCACTGAGGAGGAGGGTTTTCTCGAACCTTTAATGGCAATATGGTAAAATAGCAAATGCGAAGAACTCTCATGACATTACTGAGATAATAAAGATTGAAGAACTGTGTGGTGATTTCATTGCCGTGCTTTATATGACCTGTATTAATTCTGTCATGATAATAGGTAGGACCAATCTTGTGGTTCTGTGCCCTCCTCATGAAGGGTAGCAGGCCCGTGTGTTCATGGATGAAGGAGGTGCTGCCACACGCCAGTGGCCAAGAGTCCAGGGCTGCTGGAGCAGGACTGTCCAAGGTCCCACTGACATAGCTGTCATCTTGCTTCTTTTCTTTCTCACTCACTTTTTCTTTTTGCAAAGATAACCATTCCAGGACCCATCTTCTCCACCAAGAGCCCTCTGCACAGTCAGTCATGGATCACTCTCTGCAGCTTGCACTTTAGTATACGCCCAGGTACCAAGAGAGGATTTTCACTCCCGAGGTGGAATCACTTGAGGAGCTTCTCACCCTTTTTTTCTTCCCACACACTAGGCACCAAAAGCATCTGTGTTGCTTAGAAGGGTCAACCTAGAATAGGCGCTTGAATATCAGAATTCTTGAAGGAAGACGATGAAATAATTCATGGAGGAGTGAAACCATCTTTTGAAATAAGGAATAAATACAACTCATTATAAGTAATTTTGTATGCTATTGTCTGTTGATGCAGACAAAGACTTTTAAAAGTTAACTATGCCTGCTTCTTCCATGTGAGGCAGAAACAGTCATTTAAGGGCAAAACTCTTGTGCTTCAGAGTCACTGAGGGACCTTCTCTGAAAGATGCAAATGTAGGCAGCTAGGCACTCATTGCTTGGTGAAAGAGCTCAGCAGAACAAAAGGCTAACTCTCTTCTGGTAAGGAAAGGCTGGGGCAGAGTTGATGCTATTTGTATAAGAAGCTAGAGTCCTGGGAGGAGGGAGCTAAGAAGAGTCTTAACAAAGTTTTAAAGTTAGGGAAACCTGTGGGAGTTCACCACGTACCACATGGGGCAGGGGGCAGGCCATCTGGGGCAGGGAGGGGTTTAGGAACCCTGTGGGGTAGGATTGGATCCAATATTTTGGGGGCTTGTCAGCATTTCTCACCCATCACCACTTTGGATGATAGTGCTGAGTGTGAGTGCTGAGGGCTCTGGGAGCAATATTGCTGGAGTGATGGGCCTGGTTCCTTTTGAACTAAACTCCTAGAGGTTTGGACAGCCAGCTTCAGCATGATAGACCTCCCTCCTCCGCTCCCCACACAGGATGCTTAGACTTCCTATTAATAAGGATATGTGGAGGTACAAGTGCTTCATTTGAAAAAATAAGAGCTGTTTGACTATTTTTGATGCCCTAGCTGGTAAAGGAAGTCTTATTCATTATTTATACACAACAAACTATAAAGAAGATAATGTGGACTTGGATACAAATCTGTTGCTCTTCCTCATTAAGGAAGTGTCACTAGCCCTTCAGCAACATGGCAAAGAGAACACACATGGTTCCCTCTGGATCCCTTCCCTGTGCTCTACATTGTTCTCTTCTAAGCCAACTGTTCTGGCACTTCTGCTTTTTACCTCATGATATTTTTTTTCCTCACCAAAGATAATTCTTAGTGTTTTGCTCATGTAATTGCTCAAAGTACAGTCTTGAAGCCCTGAGTGTTTTTCAACAGATTTCTCCAGAGACTTCTTTCCTCCACAGTGTTCTGTGAGATGATGGTGGCTCACAGACTTGTTAATGAAAGTGGTTGCCGGAGGCCCCAGCTCTCTGCCTCTCCCTGTCCTGCAAGCTGCATTGGTGTTCTCAATAGCAGCTTCCTTCACTCCCAGGACATCAGTGTTCTCCACACCTTAATGATGGATGATGGCGTGTTTGTCACATATCTGCTCAGAGTCATTTTCTGTGTGGACCTGACTGGAACAATCTCCCACATTCCCTCTCAACACACCAGACTTCCTGTGCAGTAACATGGAATATGGGAAATGTGGGTATTATATTTTAATCAATTAATTACCAGTTTTATGTGTGCTTAGTAATTATTAGGTGAAGAATTCCTAGGTTTTCTATTTTGTATCCTAAAAAACTAAGTTTCTTATATAAGGGAGAAATATTTTTTCAGGCAAGGAAACACTGTGGGAATTTGTCAAGACCAGACCTGCCCTGCAGGAATAACTCAGAACTACATTATACACAGATCAGCACAATAGAAACCAACCAGTATAAAATCACCCAAAAGCTAAACCTCAGAGCCTGGATACCACAGTGCCTCAAGAGGTAAAACAAAGCACTAAAGTTCTACTCAACAGGATGAACACAAATCAACACCACTTATCAATTCTTTCAATTAATGTGAGTGGCTTGAACTCTCCACTCAAGAGACATAGGCTAGTTGAATGGTAAAACAATGCAAGGCAAATATCTGCTGTCTCCAAGAAACACATCTAACCCACAAGGACTCATTCAGATGCAAGGTAAGGGGATGGAAAACAATATTTCATGCAAATGGAAACCAAAAGAAAGCTGATATCAGATAACATAGACCCCAAATCAGCAAAAGTAAAGAAAGACAAAGATGGTCATTATATAATCCTAAAGGGAACAATTCAACAAGAAGACATAATAATCCTAAACATTTAGACACCTAACACAGGTGCCCCCAGATTCGTAAAGCAAATCCTACTTGATCTAAACAAAACGATAAACACCAGCATCATAATAGCTGAGGACTTCAACACTCCACTGACAGAATAGGACAGATCTTCCAAGCACAAAATAAGCAAACAATCAATGGACTTAAATGGAACTCTAGAACAAATGGGCCTAATAGACATTTGCAGAGCATTCTACCAAAAACCACTGAATATATGATCTTCTCTTCAGCTCTTGGAACATTCTAAGATTGATCACATCCTAGACCACAAAACATGTATTAACAAATTTTAAAAAATAGAAATTATACCATGCATGTTCTCAGACCACAGTGGAATAAAATTAGAAATCAATTCCAACAGAAACACTCAACTCTACACTAAGTCATGGAAATTAAACAACCTGCTGCTGAATAATTACTGGGTCAAGGAGGAAATTAAGATGGAAATCAAAAGATTCTTTGAATTAACTGACAAAGGGAACAGAAGTTATCAAAATCTCTGAGATTCAGCAAAATAAGCCCTAAGAGGAAAATCCACAGCTATAAAAGCATACATCCAAAAGAAAGAAAGATCATAAATCAACAACCTAATGAATTGTCTCAAGGAATTGCAAAAGAAAGAGCAAACCTATCCCAAACCCAACAGAAGAAAGGAAATAACTAAGGTCAGAGTAGAACTAAATGAAATCAATAACAATAGAATTATATAGAAGATTAATGAAACAAAAAGTTGGTTCTTTGAAAAAGTGCACAAAATCAACAGACCTCTCACTAGGTTAACCAGAAACAGAAAAGAAAGGACCCTGATAAGCTCAATCAGAAATGAAAAAGGAGATATTACAGTTGATACTATAGAAATACAAAACATAATTTCTGAATGCTATAAAAACCTCTATGCCCATAAACTTGAAAACGTTGAGGAAATGGACAAATTCTTGGAAACACACAACCTCCGTAGGCTCAGTCATAAAGAAATAGAACTCCTGAACAGACCAATAACAGGTAACAAAATTGAAGCAAAGCAACAGAAAAATCTCCTCCCAAAAAATCCCAGACCAGATGGTTTCACAGCCCAATTTACCAGACCTACAAAGAAGAACTGGCACCTATACTGCAGAAATTATTTCATACCATAGAGAAGGAAGGAATCTTCCCCAACTCATTCTACAAAGCCAATATCACCTTGATATTAAAGCCAGGAAAGGACATAACAAAAAAATAAAACTACAGACCAATATCCCTTATGACTATAGATGTAAAAATTCTCAGTAAAATCCTAGCAAACCATATTCAGCTGCACATCAAAAAAATAATCCAGCATGATCAAGTCGGCTTCATTTCAGAGATACAAGGATGATTCAATGTATGCAAATCTATAAATGTGATTCGCCACATAAATAGAAGCAAACAAAGGCCATATGATCCTCTCAATACATGTAGAAAAAACATTTGAGGAAATTCCGCACCCTTTTATGATAAGAACTCTTAACAAAATAGGTATAGACAGAACATACGTCAATATTATAAAAGCCATATATGACAAACCAACAGCCAACATCATACCGAATGGGGAAAAATTGAAAGCATTTCTGCTTAGAACTGGAACCAGACAAGGTTGCCCACTGTCAGCACTTCTGTTTAACATAGTGCTAGAAGTCTTAGCCAGAGCAATCAGGCAAGAGAAGGAAATCAAGGGTATCTAAATTAGGAAAGAAGAAGTCAAACTATTGTTCTTTGCTGACAACATAACCTTATATCTAGAGACTGCCAAAGATTCTTCCAAGAGACTTCTGGAATTTATAAATAAATTCAGCAAAATCTCAGGTTGCAAAATCAATGTACACAAATCAATAGCATTCCTACATGCCAACAACAGTCAAACTTAGAATCAAATCAGTGACTCAATATGTTTCACAATAGCAATGAAGAAAACAAAATACCTAGGAATATATTTAACCAAGGAGGGGAAGGACCTCTACAAGAAGAACTATGAAACACTGAGGAAGGAAATTGCAGAGGATGTAAATGAATGGAAAACCTATCATGCTCATGGATGGACAGAATCAACATTGTTAAAGTGTCCATACTACCCAAAGTGATTTAGAGATTCAATGCAGTCCCCATTAAAATACCAACATCATTTTTTTGCATATCTAGAAAAAATAATTCTATGCTTTGTATGGAATCAGAAAAGATCCTGAATAGCCAAAGCAACCTTAAGCAAAAAGAACAAATTGAGAAGGATCACTTTACCAGACTTCAAGCTATAGTACAAGGCTATCATAACAAAACAGTATGGTACTGGCACAAGAACAGAGACATAGGCCAATGGAACAGGACTGAGAACCCAAATATAAAACCATGCTCATCTTGTCATCTGATCTTTGACAAAGCAGACAAAAACATACACTGGGGAAAAGAATCTTTCAATAAATGGTGCTGGGAAAATTGGATAGCCATGTGTAGAAGACTGAAACAGAATCCATACCTGTTCCAAAATTACTCACAAAATTAATTCACAAAAATTAATTCACGATGGATAACAGGTTTAAACTTAAGGCATGAAACTATAAGAATTCTAGAAGAAGAGTTTGGAAAAAGTCTTACAGACATCGGCGTAGGCAAAGGAATTTATGAAGACAACCCCAAAAGCAATCCAGCACCAACAAAAATAAATAAATGGTAGTTGATTAAATTAAAAGCTTCTGCACAGTCAAGAAAACAATCAACAGAGTGAACAGACAACCTACAGAATGGAAGAAAATATTTGCATGTCATGTATCTGATAAAGGACTAATAACCAGAATCTACCAAGAACTCAAGAAAATCAGCAAGTAAACATCAAACAACTCCATTAAAAAGTGGGCAAAAGACATGAACAGAAGCTTTTCAAAAGAAGATAGATTAATAACCAATAAACATACGAAAAAATGCTCAATGTCTCTAATCATCAGGGAAATGCAAATCAAAACCACAATGAGATACCATCTAACTCCAGTGATAATGGCTTTTATAAAAAAGTCCCAAAACAACAGATGCTGGCATGGATGCAGAGAGAAAGGAACATTTATACACTTTCGGAGGTGTTGTAAACTAGTTCAACTTCCATGGAAGGTGGTATGGAGATGCCTCAAAGAACTAAAAGTAGTCCTACAATTTGATTCAGCAATTCCACTACTGGGTGTTTGCCCAGAGAAAAAAAGACATTTTATAAAAAAGACATGTGCACTCAAATGTTTATATCAGCACAATTCACAATTGCAAAGATGTGGAAACAGCCCAAGTGCCCATCAATACATTAGTGGATTAATAAAATGTGGTATATGTATATAATGTAGTACTACTCAGACATAAAAAAAAAAACGGTGCACAAATACCTTTGTGACAATCTGGATGGAACTGGAAACCATCCTCCTAAGTGAAATATCACAAGAATGGAAAAACAAACACCACCTGTACTCACTATTAAATTGGAACTAAATGACCAACACTAATGTGTACATACGGTGGAAAAATTCAGCAGAAATCAAGCAGGTGGGAGGGGGGAGGAGGGGATGGGTAAATTCACACCTAATGGGTACAATGAACATTATCTGCGTAATGGACAGACTTATAACTTTGATTCCAACTGTACAAAAGTAATTCATGTAAACAAAACATTGGTACCCCTGTAATATTCTGAAATATAAAAAAATAAATTTAGAAAAATAAAAAAAAAAGAATTCTTAGCTTTTCTTATCTTTAATAGGAATAGAAAGAATATTTAGTTTCCAAGAGACACTTAGATAGGAAAGAATCGAAAACATGGTGAAGGTAAGTGGACGTGTTGCTATTGATTATTTCCTATGTTCACCAAATAGCAACACTCGTTGCTTTTGCTTCCAGTGGAGAGTCATCATTTGACCTCCCCTGTGGCTTATCCATTGCCTATTGTGCAATGAGGCATATCTTAGGGCCAGGTGGGTGAATGAGGGTAAGCTCCGCAATTGCCCATTTACCTTGATAGAGCAGACTGTTTCACAATAACAGAGCTACGAAGGCAAACCAAGGCAATGCATGGACTATTCGCTTTTGTCGGTGTGTGCAAAAAGCCTCTTAAATGCAGGGGGCGATTTTTAGTTGCCCTTCAGCCAACATACAACACTAACAGAACTTTCCAAAATTCTTGTTCTGTATGACGAAAATGAGGAGATGATCAAAGTATGATTTCATTAATCACATGGTTTATTGCCATACAAAGAGAACCTCTTTCCTTAGGTTCGCAATGCTTAAAGAGGGGGGAGTAATGTGAACAAATCTCACAGGAAACACACTCAATAGATGAGGTACATTAACATATAGTGAGTTCCAAAATTATTAAAGCCTGGTTGCTTGATTAGGATGGAAGCAGGACTCTGTGGAAAGTAAAGTCTAATTTAAAGATTAAAGGTCAATAACTCATATGTGGGATCTGATAAGATCTGAAGTTGTGTTCCTGAACACAGGAGGAAGTTCACTCCAAGTTGTCACAAACGGTGTCTGAGAAGACATCACATTCTCAAAGGGAGGAGAGAATACACTCCAAGTTCTCATTATAGCGAAACATCCATCATTCACTTAGCAAACTATGTTAGTGTTTGGAATCATTTCAAAGCTCCTTAGCACACTAGTAAGAGAATCTACTGCAGATAAATAGATGTTCTTTTGATTCACTTGAACTGTAGTCTATCAAATTTGATCTAGTTCTAGGACATGAAAATTTTGATAGGTTTGTTGAAACTGGATTTTAAACAAGGTTCTTTCACTGCCTTTAAAAAAAACCCCAACAATTACTGAATGCTTTAATTGCATAATTAGGAAATGGGCAGGGTTTTTTTTGTAGCAGCACATTGAGTACAGAATTAAGTGACAAGGAGACTTGAGGGTCACTCAGGGACTAAAACTCTCTTTCACTTACACAATGGACAAGTCCTTTCTTGGAAAGGATGTCAGTTTTTGGGAGGTGATCCAGAAGGTAAGTGCAGTCCCTTTAATTCTCTTCCCCCACGTTCCTAATTAATCCCACCCTATTCAACCACTGGCTTGCTTTACATTCCTTTATACATTTATACCACAAAGCTCCAGTTTAGTCACCATTGATGCGTTTTCTCAGTGGACATCTTCCCATTTATTTCTACACCCACCCTCCAGTCAGGATCAGTGAAATTTTTTTATAGCAATATATTATTATATACCTTTCAATTTCAATCCATCAGAAATACTTGATAAATGTCCTTGGATAATAATTAAAACTATTCCTGAAGAATCTTTATGAATGCATGTAATTGATGCATTGTTCTTTTTTAGAGACGCGGAGGTTTCTGAAGAATAGCGTCACTAACAGGGGTCCCTAACGTGAAAGGGAGTAAGCATTGTTGGTTATTGAGATGCTTCCTGGAATGATAGTGGGCTCACTTTGAAACAGAAAATAGAATAAAATTGTATTTGCATGTTGCTTGGGATTAGAAAAGCTCACTAGGATGATTTTACCTCGCACTTGCCATGTACTTGTTGTCTTTAATATGATGGGTATCCTGATGCAGATTTTGTTTTGTCTGTATCCACCAGTGCAGGGGCTGTTGGGCAGGAGGAATGGTGTATGGAGGATGGCTGTGCTTGGTGGGAGAAAGGTGGGCAAAGCCAAGTGCAATCATTAAGCTCCCCTGTATGACTTGTTCCTTTTCTTCCTCCTCTATTGCTGTTGGTTAAATATGATTGCTAACATTTTGACATTTATTCATTGGCAGTGAGGGGGACAGGATGCAATGCATTTATTTATTCAACAAATGCTTACTGAATTCTTACTGTGTGTAATTACTGTGCTGGTGCTAAGGAAAATGCAATCCTTGCCCTAAACACACCTAATTATAATCAGAGTATTTTTTAAAATCCCTGTGGTTGGCAAAAGTTATGGGTTCAAAAAAGAAAAAAGAATATTCTGAGGTGATCAGGGAAGGTTTCATGGAGGTGACATATGTCTTGAAAGTTGGCGAGGAAAGTTGGAGAGGCAGGTGAGGAGAAGGGATCCGTTGTGTAGACTAGCAGGAGGAAAGGTGAGAAAGCGGAAAGAAGAGACCTGCTACAGAGCTGATGGTTGGGTCATTTTAGCCAAGCCTAAATGTATAGAAGAGAGTGGAAAGAGGTTACAGTAAAAGGCAGGATGAAGAAATCAGACCGAATACTTTGAGAACTAGATTATGAAATGAGAACTTTGCCTATTTATAGGAGATAATGGATCCGTTTTACGGGTTAATTTGTTGAGCACTCAAGTAGCAGACACTGTAGTAGACACTGGGGATATTAGAGGATAAGTAAGACACAGGCACGTGGCTTCAAATAAAGGCAGCAACAAGGCCGGGAAGAATTTTGAACATGGTATTGATGTTTTCTGGAGATTAGCCCCACACATTAGTCACGGTGGACCAGAATGGAGAAAAACTGGGGGCGGAATCCTATCTCCCAGAGGTGTGGGCAGGTGGAAAGATATCAGGGATAAGAGGCAAAATGGAGAATGAGACAAAGTAGGACAGGTGCTTGCTCCACCTCCAGGCCTCAGAGCTGGTGTCTGAGGCTGCTTCCCTCCCTACACCTGAGGCTTTCCTCTCTGTAAGTCATTCTTCTAACAAACACATAAGTTAGATGTGAATGCGCTTCTCGTCCTCATCTTACTTTTTGTGGGGCGGGGGCGGTATTTGCGATTTTTCTTTTACATTTCTCTGCAGGCTCCAAGAAGTAGAACATATCTTTCTATCTTTAAATATCTTGCTTGTAAACTGTTGTTAAAAATACTCTTTGTCACTATAGTCTGGTAGTACAGCTTAAAGTCTGGTAGACTGATACCTCCCAGTTCGTTCTTTTTACTTAAGATTGCTTTGGCTATACGAGGTCTTTTCTGGTTCTATACAAAGTGTAGAATTATTTTTTCCAGATCTGTGAAGAATGATAATGGGATTTTGATAGGGATTGCATTAATTCTGTAGATCACTTTAGGTAGTATGGACATTTTAACGATATTGATTCTACCAATCCATGAGCAAGGTAGGTTTTTCCATCTGTTTACATCTTCTACAATTTCTTTTTTTAGAGTTTCATAGTTCTCCCTGTATAAGTCTCTTACATCTTTCATTAAATATATTCCTAGATATTTAATTTAATAGCTTGGTACTGGCATAAGAACAGAGACATTGACTTCTGGAACAGGACTGAGAATCCAGAGATGAAACCATCTGCATATGGTAATCTAATCTTTGACAAAGCTGACAAAAGCATACACTGGGGAAAGGAATCTCTTTTCAATAAATTGTGCTGGGAAAACTGGATAGCTACATGCAGAAGATTGAAACTGGACCCCCACCTCTCACCTCTCACAAAAATCAATTCAAGATGGATAACAGACTTAAACCTAAGGCATGAAACCTTAAGAATTCTAAATGAAGATGATGGGAAGACCCTTTCAGACATCGGCCTAGGCAAGGAATTCCTGAAGAAGAACCCCAAAGCAATCGCTACAGCAACAAAGGTAAATAAGTGGGCTCTAATCAAATTAAAAAGCTTCTGCACTGCCAAGGAAACTATCATTAGAGTGAACAGACAGCCCACAGAATGGGAAAAAATATTTGCTCTTTACACATCCGATAAAGGGCTGATAACCAGAATCTATCTAGAACTCAAAAAAATCAACAAGAAAAAATCAAACAATCCCATCAACAAATGGGCAAAGGAAATGAACAGAAACTTTTCAAAAGAAGACAGAGTAATGGCCAGCAAACACATAAAAAAATGCTCAACATCTCTAATCATTAGAGAAATGCAAATCAAAACCACAATGAGATATCACCTAACCCCGATGAGATTGGCCTCTATCAAAAAATCCCAAAACTACAAATGCTGGCGAGGATGTGGAGAGTCAGGAACACTCTTACACTGCTGGTGGGACTGCAAATTAGTGCAACCTCTGTGGAAAAGAATTTGGAGATACCTCAGAGAGCTGAAAATAGAAATACCATTCGATCCAGCAATAGCGCTATTAGGCATCTACCCAAAAGAGCACAAAACATTCTGCAATAAAGACATCTGCACCCGAATGTTTATGGCAGCACAATTCACTATTGCAAGGATGTGGAAACAACCTAAATGCCCGTCAATCCATGAGTGGATTATTAAAATTTGGTATATGTTTACAATGGAATATTACTCAATCATAAGAAACGACAGTGATCTAGCACCTCTTACACTTTCCTGGATTAAACTTAAGCCCATTATCCAAAGTGAGGCACCACAAGAGCAGAAGAACGGGATCCACTTGTACTTGCCATCAAACTGGTACTAACTGATCAACACTAGGTTGATCACATGGCAGAAATACTCTCTAGGGATTAGGGGGAGGGGGGGCAAATCAA